>JAAAKO020056646.1:0-10608 GCA_010015015.2 Bolitophila cinerea | reverse complement strand
CGCTTCACTAATTTATTGCCGTTATTTGTGATATTTGAGTATAGTAAATATATATGTACTTATACACGCATAAAATATTCAATAATGTATCATATTTATGCTTTATCGCACCACCCGCAGCGTGTGCGCAAAAACTGAGTTATTGGTGTTTTAAAATTAGTTTAAAATAACATAGATTGAAATTTATTTGGCAAAGCGCTCGATATTTTAAGTCGATTACGGCTTGCGTTTAATTCATTTTTGCACAATGCGTATTTGATTTTAGTATATGAAAATACCAACAGTCCAACACATTCAACACAATTCAATATTTATATATATTTAACGTACTATTAATTGAACATTGTTTTTACGCTTTAAGCTACTTTTTTTTGACCCGAAATAACATTTAAATACAATTTATATTCGACCCGAAGTGACTTTTTCGCAATTCTTGTATATACCAAACACTTGAAAATATCGCAAATCCAACTAGAAGTTTGTGTTAGACGGATACCAAAACATAAGAAAACACTTATTTACTAATTATATTCGAACTTTTATTAACATAATTGTTAAAATTTGCTATGAAAGTGAAAAGTACCGTAAATATTTTAAATTATATTTTGTGTTAAGAATGTTAAATAGTATGAATTACCTTTAAGCCGCATCGTTTTATTCTTTTATTAAATGTTTTAAGTAAAAGCGACTAATGCACTCTAGAGCTCATCTTTTTGTCCAATTTATTTAAAACTGTTTCAACTTACAATCTCATATTATTTTCTTCAAAACAATAATTTTCTCGAGAATCGTTCAAATAGCCCCGCATGCTCAAAGTACATAAATAAACAAAATTACAGCGCAGTTCGTTTATGTTCAGCGTAATGTTCACCTGCAGTCCTACACATAGTTTATACGCAATACTTTGTCAATGGTCTTTTCATTATTTCGGATGGTTTCGCACATTTTCAACATAAATAATGTAGCAGAAAAGTTTTTCCATGGAAAACGTTTCACTGTATACTATGTGCTTTTGACTGAAAATTCACGCGCGCACAAGCAACCAATTGAACGAGAAAATTTGTCGGGCAGCTGCGCGGCGTGACCCTCATTGAATTTTCTTGTAACTTTTCTTCGCTTTTTTATTTCCAAACTAAAATTTAGAAAACAGAGCGTATACACAAATAAATATAGTGGAAAATTATTGTAGGTTATAGAAATATTACACTTCACAAAAAAATGCCAAAGTAGTGCACGGACGTGTTTGCGAAAGCTGTATATGACGTCGTCGATATTCACAAACTAAAATACAAATAAAATTCATTTAAACCGAAACTTTTTCGCATTTGAAGTTTGTGGATTCTGTACGCAATCTGAATTTGTTGTTAAATTGATCAATTTTTTATAAAATATAATATTTGTTTTTATATACATATATATATAATTTTGCAATGCATAATACTAGTTTAGTTTTTCTTTAATACTACTCTCGTATTTATTTCGCAGAGTACAAATATGCGATAGGTTTTCTTGTTTGCATATACTTAATGCAAAATTTTGCAATCGAGCACATGCTCATTTAAATCCATTTTAATTGTTTGATAAATATATGCAATTGCAGAAACAATCAGTTTGTCGTCGGCAAGGAGCGGATGCCGCAGGAAAACTCATTTATTTTGCCTTCGGAATATGTATTTAAGGTAATAGCTTAAACAAACAGAGACTATAGCAAAAAAAACCTAGTCTATATATTTAGTTTATGTACGATGCAAACGCACAGAAGGTTGAACAGTTTCGTATACAAGATAGGAAACGGATACAGCAAAAAGCAAAAACAACAAAACGGTTGATTTTATAAAACTTTTTTCTGTTCTGCATTTCTGAATTAAATTTTCTCGGTATTTTTTCATTTATTTGCACTTTCTGATTTCTTTATTTTAATGCAATTTGTTTTTGTCGTTTTATTGCAGCTGATTGCTATAATTATTTTGTATCGTTTATTAAACAAAACGTAAAATCAAGCATTTAAAAAAAATACAATCAATACGAAGAAAATAGCGTTTCGTTTCTAAATAAAATCACAAACATTCACAGTACACCCGCCTTCTTAAATAATAATTGCCGCGTCAATTGTAGTGCAAAATGCCGCATACAAAATGCGACGGATGTCTGCGACAATTGTCTGGCTATGTAATCACACTGCTTGTAGGCAAAATAGGACAGACAAATGAGGCAGATAGACTGTATGATTTTGTCTGTTCATGTGGCCGTACCTTAAATCAGCGCAAAGTTATGCTAAAATAATTACTAGATTAGACACTCTTTTGAATAAAATATATAATATTAATAAACTGAGTATTCTGGGACGCTATGTCCGAATTTTTTAATTAAGGGGCATTTTTAACAATAAACATGATTGTACTTTTAAATTATTTTCCAACACTGGAATATAATTGCCAATGAGCATAATTATTGCACTAATAGTCAATCTTACGATAGTAATAGTAAGATAAGCAAATCTTTCAACTCAACGAATAAAGTAATGCGATGAGAACTCATTTTAAAAAACCGATCTGAAATTTTGTCATTTATTGTCTTATGCGGAGTAATTATCGAGGATGTAAAAATGATGTTTGAGGAATGAAAAAATATTGCCATTATAATTGTAACGATAAAGTCAAGTTGTGTTCGAAATATCTAAACAAATCGAGAATTATGTTATCAATGTCGTATGAAAAAATCTATCCGTAATTCAGATTCTCAAATTTTAAAATATCGACACTTTTTTTGAAGATTTCAACATAAGTTTTTATATTAATCGAAATAATCGAATAATTGCATTCTAAAAGGACTCTAAATATATACAATTGCGCGCATTTCCGTCGCAACTATTTTTGCATCATTGAAACACGAGCACATTGACCTGTTGCCCAACTGCATGCTACCTCACCACCACTGTGATTTGTCCGCCCGGGCAGTATTCACTCACTAAATATTGTGCTCAATTCTTTGGAACAAAAACAATAAACTTCGACAGGCCTCATCAGTAACACAAACACAGAACCATTCCGCTAATTTGTTTGTTTAGCAAATAGCTATAGTCAAACATTAAATGTGACGGTGGCGGCGGCGGTGGCGGGCGTCGGGGTCATAAGCGGCGAACGAGCGGTGCACACGTGTTTATTTGTTTGAATTAACACTCTGCGTGTACCGCACTGCCCTGCGTGCGCACGTGTTTATCAAACAAATAGTTTGTATAGTTGTAATTTCCATTTGTAAAAGGAGCAACACAAAAAAACTATTTTTATCACATAATTATTTATGCGTGCGTAATATTTACTGAATAGATATTATATCATGGTAAACATGCGTTTGTACTGGCCGCACGAAGCGATAATTATTTTGTTATACATCAATTATGTACAGTTGTATAAATTGAAACATCAGCTTTCACAGTATTGGTTTTTTTTTTTCATTTACCGTGTGCCCCAGATGTGCCACAAATAAATCCTCAGCGTGGTTTCCACGCGAATGCTCTGCAAATGCCATGCCGCAGAGTTCATCCACCCCGCGCACCACATGCGCCACACAACCAACCGTCCGTCGACCAAAACACACATACACCGCAACAAAATGCATCGGAAATCCATTGACATTTTATTGCACAAATTAGTGCGGTTCTTTATCGGCTTTTCCGGGTATGCTCCCAAAAAAAATGATTTACAACCGCACATGCACTACAAAACCACGCCGAACAGCACGTTGGCATTCGGTCGGTCCGTGACCAAATTTGTATCCAGTTGGGAAAGCCTTTTTCTTTTTCGTGCGCACACCGCATGAAAATTAATTTGTATGTATGTGTGATCATCGCGCGCGTGGTTTTATGAACTGTTCGCGAGCGCTCTTGTTTATGTGCATGCGCGCGCGTACTGGCCGCGATTAGTTTATAATATGCTCTTCCGCAGAAACACACACACATAGGCATTCTATAAGTATGTACATAAATATTATCTGCGTGAAACAAACACACATATACACACAAATATATACACACGCATTTGACAAGGTGCGATCGTCATTAAAACAGCAAACGTGTAATTATGTTTACTCTGTAAAGTCGAAAGTCTTAACCATTTAACAGTTTACAAAATATATAAACACGTATACATAAATATATATATATATATATATATATATATTGCAATTATGTTGAAATATATATTTATATAATTCTATATAAATACACTCGTTATTTGTTTAATTTATTTTATATATATATAGTATATGCTCGTTTTCGCAAATGATAATTTGCATTTACAAGTGTTAAGTGCCAATTTAATTGAATGCATCCATTTTTGTTTGATTGCACGCTGCACGGCGCTCCCGGTCAGAGTAAATATTACATTTAATATTAATTGTGATTGTTATGATTAAATTAAATATTTAGTTAGTTGCCATAAACGAATATGTGTGCGTAATTGTGTGTAAGTAATGTTTGGCGTGCGGCGCCCGACGGATTACACGCTCTAAGCAAACACATTTGAGCCGACTAGCCATGGCGCCCCGTATGGAATTATTTTAAATTGCACTGCGTGCGTGGTGTGTTTATGAGATAATCTAGGCCATTTGCATTTGACTTAAATTTGATTTTTAGCGCGTTTATTATATAACTTTGATTTCATTAATAATATAGAACAATAAAATAATACATTTAATGATGAGCTTTGGGTTGTCAGATTTTATAGTGTTTATTTGATGACTGATGTTTAAATCATCAGATCTGAACTAAGGTCATATAATAAAATCAAAAATAGATAAAATCCATGATCACAAATTTCAGTAATGAGAAATTGAGAATCTCCAAAATAAAAATTTAAAATAGGCCACACGTTTCAAGGGCGGATAATTGAATTAGAGTGATTTTTAAAATCTGTCTGTACAATTCTAAAAACTGACAACTAATAAGTGTACAATAGCGTAAAATGGTTTGAGAATGTCGCAGTTGAAGACTTGGACTAGAATGACGATTCAGTAAGGGTTTAACACAAAATTGAAGACGCTTTCGAAAATAATAGTAAAGAATAGAATACGAAGTGATATAAAGAACATAAAATTGTTGTTGGTGTTTTCCTACCACCAGTTCAAATGCTGGAAGCCGAGAAAATCTCAAAGAAGCAAGTCATACTGTTATCAGTATAATATTCTCAATACCGTGATATACGTGAAGTAGATCTTAAATATCTTAGATATTTAATACTATAGAAGCAGAAAGCTGACCGAAGCCGTACAGTTTGATTTGATAAATAACTTTTTTCAATTCTATATTGTCCAGATGGATCTTCTTATCATTCTACAAAATTCAGTTACTACAACTTTTTTGCAGCGTAAAATAGTAATTCCACTTTGTATCCAACAACAAACATCGATGTTTATTCTAAATCTCGTCCAGTATCATTGATTGTTTCATTTAAAAAATCACAAAATATTGTACATGTTATACAATTTGTAATTTGTCCAGAACAAATAAACAATAGACACAATTATAGTTTGCCATGATCGCTAAAACCAGTTCCGGAAATAAGCTCTAAAATATACACTATCGGTTATAAACATTTGTGACAAGTATTATATTATTATATTATATAAATTACGTATGTTATATTATAATTGTGGTAATCTCGTTGCCCATTTATAATTATGATTATAATTTTCGATTAATGCTGAAGCGATCTAATTTAAACGTGAATTGCTTAATCTGACGAATTGGCCTCAACTATATATATACCAAATTTACACTATATTCTATAAAATTCATACATATTTATATTTTTGTTTTTATACAGTCAGATTCGTTTGTATTATATAAAACACAATACATAATTCGACTTAATTGGATTTCAATGATATTTCACGTGCGCACAGAGGGCTGTGTGGTGGTGGTTGCGTGGCACAATTTGGTGTTAAACAATTATCGTTTCCATTAATTTAAATAATCATCTGGTGGAGTGTGATTCAATTTATTTTTGATTGATATTTATTCACGTATTTATTGCAAGATTTTGGGATGGACACGGCCAGCGCCGACGCAGTGTGTGAAAAACACGATTTATTTGGATTTCGATTTATTTACTTTAATGACATTTTGTTTAATTATTTTATTTTATTATTGGTAATTTCCGACGATTGTATTAGCGTGATTACGAACATAAAGTTTAATAAATGTTTTTGGGTTGACTGAAGGGTTAGGATACCTACTAATTACAAAGTGATCAATTTTTTATCTTTTTTGTAAATTGTAAAATTGAAGTCAGATTTTTATAAATAATTGAAAACAAATTTAATAAAATAAATCTTAAACTTGCAGTTCTAATAAAATCATTGCTATAGTTCATATATAATAACATTTAATGGGACAGAAGCAAAACAATACATATTTTTTAGTATACATATTTATGACTGATTAGCAAAATAATACGAACAGTATGGCCTTCGAGATATAAGTGGCCACAGCAAATGTAACCACCTAAAAATTGCGCAACAATCCAAATTAAAAAAAGAACATCTGGCACACAAAAGCTCTGTCCATGAAATGTGGCAAGGCGCAAAAATGCAATTACATATTATTACCTACAGACGAAAAAAACCTAATTAAAAAAACGCAATTAACCATTTCAACATTCCAAAAAAACACACTCATAAAAGTAGCCATTAAAACTTTTCGACCGATGCAACTGTGAAGGAGTTCCTGAACGGCTGTGTGCTCGGAGTACTCCCTTGCGGCGAGCCACCGACGTCAGACTTCCACTTGAAACAATATGCGTTTTGGGCGCGATTCACTTATTCACAGCGCGGTAAAACGCTCACGCGATCGTGGTAAGGGCACGTGCAAAGACCGTTTTATATTATATTACGTGTCGCCTAAAATTACAATTTACAGTAAATGTAAACTGCGCGAGGGTGTCGGCGTCGCCCTCCACTGTCAGCCGCCCCGCATGCGACACCTTACAAATGATGTCTTTTTGTGTCGTTTCTCGCAGCCCGTTGCCGTGGGGCACACATACTTATACACACCATATACACACGTACAAAATATAACTTTTGATATATGCTAGATAATAGTATGAATATTAAAGACATTAAATATATTTCAAAAAGGATATTCAACCATGGCCTGCACTCCGTTCTTTTTGAATATTACGATTCTTTGGACCTGTCCGTGTGGGCTGCTGATTGTGTGAAGTACTTCCTGCAACAGAAAAAGAGAAACACAAATTAATTCCGGACGATATGAATGCGGGCTGCTCGCGGGATGGGTGTCTGCAGCCCGGCAGGGCAGGACGCTCAAGTTGGCAAATAAAAATGTAACTGCCGTTGGTTTATTATAATAAAATGCCCCGGCGAATAAAAACAGAAAAGAAAACTTTTTGTTTTGTAATATGTGTGTTAATGTGTAGGGTGAAAACCGCAGGGTTGGTTAGAAAAAACATACATTTTTGTATTGCTGATAAAATATGTTTGTATGTAAATATAAAATTTTATTGATATTTTTATACGAAAATTTAAAAAAAGATATATACTATATAAGTAATTTTAAGTTTTTTTAAGTTTGTAAGGGCAATCATAAATCGTTCATATTAAAAAAAATATTGTAACAATATGAACGTTCTATTTAATAAATTATTTTAATTAATTTAATAATAATAAATTTAACAATTAATTTATATATTGAAAACTGCCATTTTTAATATGCATTATGTATCGTTATTTTATACAATTTTAACGGCCATTTATTTTACTCGAGCGAAATTTAATTCCCAGGTAGTAGGAATGATTTTTACAATTCCCGGAAAAAAAATGTCAACAAAAAATCACGTGAATCGGAAAATTCCGTAAAACGGGAAATACACTAAAGTAAATTTTATGCGCAAACAGATTTTTTTGTACACATGTTCACATATACATAAATACATAATTTAATAAATATTTGTAAGACTTTGAATTTTTTTCCATACTTTTATATTTTTATAAGCAGCTATATTTAAATGAGCTAACTCATTCAAACATCATTTCACTATATTTTAAGCTTCAAAAACAACCATTGTCGTCTATACAATAAAAATTGCTTTATTATTAAATAAAATCTCATTATAATAAAACCAATTCCATGTTGGATCTAAAAAATATTGAATAACTGCATTCTCACTTCCTAACGCATATACTTTTTACAAGAAAATATATTTTTTGATTTAAAATCTATATATCTTCAGAAAAACCGTGGCAGCAACGCGCATCTATATAATACAATCTATCGTCATACTGACACATTTAGTTAAAGCCCTAAAAATTTCGAATTTTCTTCTCAAAAATGGAAATAAATGAAATTTTGCTCGAGCATGCCCAGGTTCCCTCGTAATCTAAAATAACTTTGCTCATGCTTTTCCTTTTGCAACCCACACTGCTCTATAAGGGATCATTCACACACAAACACACACACCAAAATAACAACGCATCGCGCGTGTGAAAGGCGCATTGCTCTATAGAAAAGTAGATAATTAATTGATTTTTAATTTCATTCGGTTTGATGGCAACACAAAAAAGCGCCGTCAGCAAACGAAATTATGTGGAATAGTGGTGGTGGTGTGATGTAGACGGTGGTGGTGGTGGTGATGCTGCTAGTGATTGTTAGAAGGATAAAGCAAAAAAAAAAACAGAAAATGAAATAAGATTAATTACATTCTTGATGCGTCTGGTCTTGACAGACATTTAGAGTGGTGCAAGCACCACGGAATGCATGTTATTTTATGTAAAATTCTAAAATATATATATGTTTATTATTTGTGTTTTAAGTGAACGACGATAATTCAGCAGACGACCGAGCAGCAAATATGACGAGCCAAGAGATTTAATTACAGTACATCAAAATGTGTGTTTTGTTTGAAATTCTACACCCGCATCGAAAGTACAGATACGCACGTGTGCGTATAATACGAGTATACAAAAAAAAAAAATATATATGGATGCATGGGACGAATAACGGGTGCAAGTGTCATTCGAGAGTGAAAATGGTGCGACAGATTTTTCGAGACGCATATCGTATGTTCGTAGCAAGTTAGTGAGAAACATGGTTATTTTGCGCTTAAGTGATTTGCGGTTTAAGTATATGTCGTTTGCACTTGAGGGCAACAGTTCTTGGGAATGTAAATTCAAAAAAGTAGAAATCCATAATGACATTTTATGCAGAAATTGTGAATAACGTATTTAGAATTGAATGACAGATCTAGTATAATCTAACAAATACTCATTTAAGGCGCACAGATAGCTCTACTTTTTCAAACATATTTTCTTCTCTCCAAACCGTGAGACTAAATATGTTAAATTTGCTTACGTACATATTTTTGGTTTTTTGTTCAACAGCTTTGAAAGTATAATCATAATACATGTGCGTTTGATATATGAGATTTTCTGAACTCATTGATAAAATATCAGTTAATTTCTAGTAAGTTTTACCATTGTATTTAATTTCTACGTCGTTCTAAATATAAATTAGAGAAAAAAGGTTTGCGACGAATTATTGAAAAACTACAGCTATGGTCACTGTGAAATGCCGAAAAACGAGCAAAGGGACCTATTTTTGTAGAATATTACCACAAGTGCTCTAAATTCTCTTCTGGGCCTTGATCCGTATAGGATAGATGTTATATTGCAGCAGAGGGTTCCCCAATCCCCATGCTATATATAGTAACATCGTAATTCTGATGCATTACAAACCGGACCAGTATAAATATTATCATAGATCGTTTAAAGGGTACGTACACTAACAATTTATTTATTTATAATTTAGAATGAGGAAGCATAATATTTTGGTCAATCTATAGAAATTAAGAGCAAAATAACTTACCCATAATATTGATAATGGTAATCCTATCATATAATGTACATGATTTAAAGTTATTTGATGTTTTTTTTCTTTTAAATTAATACAATTTTTAACTGGTGTACGTATTTCAAATATAATATTTAATTGAAACATCGTTATCTCTCTACAATTTTAAAATATCGCCAATTAATATATGTAACAGACGGCACACGCACACCCAGACTTGCGGCGCAAATTTAGACCAAGCACTCTCGCTCGTGCGAATGTCATTAATCACTCTACGAAACCCGTTATAAAATCGTATTCATAATATTTATGAGAAAATTGTACGCTGCGTAATTACTCAAGCGTATACATGTATATCACTTTGCTTTTCTAACTCACAAAATTACACCAAAGCGCCGCCATAGTCGCTGGAGGACGCAGCGGTGGCAGCGTGGCGGTACGCAAGAATGTTTGTCTGTTCAATTTTGCCTTCCATTGAAAAATGCCACTTAACATAAGAGGGTTAAATGTATATATATATATACGCTCGCTGTTTTATATTATATACATAGAAGTGTACAAGCACGCAAAACGAACTTTTCATAATTGCGGAAAATGTATTTACATTTTATTCATATAACAAAATTATAATTATGTAAAAATTAACACTTTCAATTAAAAATAATAATAATAACGTATACGACCACACCAGACAGCCATTTAAACGTTACTTATTGCATTATTCGCATGCATATACATATTATGCA
>JAAAKO020056635.1:0-10609 GCA_010015015.2 Bolitophila cinerea | reverse complement strand
AGATTTTTCGATTTTGACCGCACTAATAAAAAGTGATCGTCTTTTAAAGATTTTTTTTCCAGAAAGTTTTTTTAGATACACATTTTGTTTATCAACAATTCAATTTATTTTATCCCAGTTGTATCTAAAGCTAATCATGGGCCTTATTTCTGTTTTAAAAGGACAGGAAGCTCATGGGCATTATTTGGACATAAAGTTAATGGACTTTATGTTCGTCAACATCGACTCGTCAATGGATTTTCCATAGATTGGTAATTGGAAGTTTCTCGGAATATTTTAAAATAATTCTTCTAAAAGCAATTCATATAAAAAGGCTAAGACTACAAAACAACAATTCCCCTAAAACGACGTATTTTAGGCTAAATTTTACAAAACAAATCTAGGTGTGACCTTCAGATTACACCGTGAAACATTAGTTTCGAGAGTTTCGTGGTGGCCGATACTCCACTGGCGATGAAGTCCGCAGCGGTAGGCCCTCTGATGCGGTTGCACAGGAAAATGACAAAAAAAGTGAAATGGTGTTATCGACCGGAACGTGAGGGTGCGTAAGCTAGCAGGTGCCACAAGGATAATTACTGAGTGCTCACGCCATATTTGTGCGAGATTTTGCATATATCCTATATCCTATAACGCGAGCGCACTTCGGAAGCGTGCTGCCATGCTGATGTGGAATTGGGTGGACTTTTGGCATTGATTGGTAACTGTTGATGAAACTTGGATCAACTATTACACGCCAGAGGAAAGAATGATTGCCCGGCAATGGACTGAAGCCGGCACGAGTGCTCCGAAGCGGCCGAGGGAGGGTCAAAACGAACATGGCGGTTTTCTGGGATTTTCATGGCATATTCTTCGTGAACTACTTCAAATAAGAAAAAAAACGATTAAGCGAAAAACGCTGCTCGTGTGCCATAGCAACTATGGCTAAAATCAACGATTTAGGGCTCTAATTGATACCCCATTCACCCTATTCGCCCGATCTGGCTCCCTCGGACTATTATCTGTGCCCAAACCTCAAAAGATGGATCATCAATAAAAAAAAATCAGGGAGGAGATCCTCGACGCAAGTATTTTGCTGACCTTCCGGAAAATTTGTTTTTGGACGGAATCACAGAGTTAGAAAATTACCGAAATATCGACCTAAAAGGGAACTACATTGAATAAAATTAAAAACATTTTTTGCATTCCCAAGGAGGTTATTTTTCACCCAAACTAGTATACAGGATTGAATGAAAAGAAGGCAACAGCCCCCTTACCAAATTAATACCTTTAAAAATCATTAAATGGGTCGATTTTTACTTCAAATTTCTCCCAATCCCTAAGACGGATTTGCAAGGAAAAAAATGTAATAAGGCCAACATCGACTATAAGTTCCTTTTTAGAAGGTGGCGCTGAATTCAAGATTCATTGTTTTTGTTGTGGTATTTTTCTAGATTGTTTTCTGCGGTTTTTCTGCTTTTCTGTGTTTATTGTGAGTTTTTTTTACTATTTAGTTCTTTTAATTTGTCGATTTCGGTAAATTGTAGCATTCGGAATTTTCTTTGAGGAATTTGCTTTTCCAGGAATTTTGAGAATCATGGAGAAAACTTTTTTAATATTCACTTACTAAAACAATCGGTGGAATTATATAATAAATAGTTTTATATTTTTCATTTTTTTGATTAGAGGAATTTAATTGAACAAATTGCGTCTCTAAAGATCCGATATTAGACTAATTGATTTTAGACGATTTTATTAGTCGAATAAATTTTAGACACATTTTTGTTAGACGAATTGATTTTAGATGAATTTATAAAAAAAAATACAGGCAAATATTTTGGTTACCAAATTTTATCTCTAAAATTAGGTAACCAAAATATTCGTCTAGAAAAAACACTTTTGAGTATATTTAATCCTGATATCAGCGTTTGTAGAGTCTAGACTTTATAATCTTTGATTGAACAGAATCATCCCGTACTCTTTCAGACTCCCTTCCCGAGCCTAAATTACTAAATTTTATTTTTATTAAATCGTCCCCTTAGGAGTGTAGAGGGTAGAGAGTATTTTAGGGTATCAATCAATAGTTAATTTTAATAACGGCCCTAAATGAGTATAGATGTTTGCGCCAACTCTTTACCTTTAAAAAATGACCTTCATATTTTTGTTACCCCTCTTACTTTCCCCCCTATACACACAAAAACAAAAAAAATACCTTTTCGCCCCTATCTCCCTTTAGGGTACTTCAATTTTATTCATCTTTATTAAAAATTACATATTGATTTATACCCTAAACCCCCTCTACCCTCTGCCACCGCCTCTCCTCCAAATGGAATTTTTCTAAAATTTTGGTCAAACTTTAAACCTTTCCCACCCCTAGGTGTGCATTACCTAAACATAATATTATGATATTTGGTGTTAAGAGATTTCCCCCAAAACCTCATCGGGGCAGCCCTGATATCCTTAAATACAAAATTTTTGACTACTTCAAAATTAATCAATTTCTCACTTCTACTAAACGACTAAAATTAAAATGAATTTATTTTCTTAATTTTCAGAGCATTCCCAAAATCCGGGCCACCACCACAAACTATGCGATTGCATCGCGCGAGACCAACAACTGTGCGGAGCGCTCCACAACCGGACTGATCTGTCACACGTGCGGCATGATTGCGACGTGCGTGCGCGTCGGTGGCACCTGGCTAACCGAACCGGTGGAAAAGTGTGACATCGACAATGGCATGTACTGCAATCTCGAGGCACAGGGTTGCTCGAATGCCACCGGTCCATGTCATCCGTTCGGATTCGAGGGAAACTTCGCGTGCACCTCGGAGGGTGTGTACCCGGATCCGTACGACTGCCAACGCTATCACATGTGCTACTGGGCCGGCAAGAACCTGGTGGCTGCAAACGTTGACTGTGGCGGCAATCGCGCATTTTCCGCTGCCACCGGAGACTGTTCGTTGAATGTTACCGATGCCGTGTGCTCGGGGCGCCAGTACAATTGCACCAAACCCGGAGACAGTAGTCCCTGGGTGGGAAACCTTAATGTGTTCTACATATGCAAGGCAACGCTTGACAACGGGGAACGCATCCTGTATCCGACTCTGTATCGCTGTGGTTCTGGCGAGTACTTCAATGGTAAAGACTGTGTGGCCAAGGAACTGTACACGGGACAGGTGACGTACATGATGCAGCCGCAGACGCCGCCGACGAGTCCCGAGAAGTTTGTGTGCAAGACGCCCGGACTGCATGTGAATCCCGTGGACTGCCATTCGTATTTCTACTGTAGCTCAGCGTTGCGCGCCCGACAGCACCAATGCCCGCAGAACTCACACTTTGACGGTGCCACGAGATCATGCATTAAGGGAAGTGAGTGCCCTTGATCCTGTGGAGTACGCTTAGAGTTAGGTCACAAAATTATAATGATTTAATAAAATAATAATAAAATGTTTTCTACACTTCGAGGTGGGTTTTAGTTTTGCGTTTTGGTATGTGTGGAATCTTATATTTAAATAGGGAAGATTCTTGAATATACTAAGATAGGCCGAATCACGATTGGCCGAAAAACGATTGGCCGAATCCCGATTGGCAGGATGATACGATTAGCGAAATCACAATTGACAGAATCACGATTGGCCAAATCACGATTGGCCGAATCACGATTGGCCGAATAACGATTGGCTGAATGATACGATTGGCCGAATCACGATTGACAGAATGATACGATTGGCCGAATGATACGATTGTCCGAATTACGATTGGCTGACACATGATTTGCTGGATGACTATCGATTGGCCGACTAAGTCAATAAATTACTGTGGTTTGTGTATTCTGTTATTTGGGATTCGGCCAATCGTGGTTTGGCTAATGAGTTGTCTGCCAATCGTGATTGGGCTAATCGTGATTAGGCAAACCGTCATTTGGCCAACCGTTATTCGGCCAACCGTGTTTGGCCAACCGTTATTCGGCCAATCGTAATTCGGCCAATTGTTTGTTGGCCAATTGAGATTCGACTAATCAGATTTTGGCCAAACGAGAGACACCGAAAAATACATAGCAAATACAAATGCGTATTGGCCGAGCTTTTCATGACCTCATTTCGATTTGGACTAATGTACTGATAACGATTCAAATATAATTTACTATCGGATTAAATGAATGAGCGCTTCAAATAGACAGTGTGTCAAGCATTTAAATTGTTGTTTATCCACAACTTGTCTACTTATATAGTAGTACATGAAATCGATTTTCCATGTTATGTGGAAAATGCGTAACACATTTTCATGAGTGCTGAACATCAATTTCCGATGTATGGCACAAATATACGCCCAAAGTACATACAATATCGCGCCCAACGAGCGATGAGGGGAGCGTGAATACAGAGTAAGTACTTAAACAGGCTCCAGATTAGGTCGACATATGTCGAGATTTCAATTTAGATTGTTTAACCAAATTCTAGACTGGAGTAACGTGTCTTATGTGCTATATAATTACTGAGTGGGATTAATAGGCGAATTGCTTTGGCGAATAATCCATTGCAACGGTGAAGAGGAAATGCAGGATTTAGGCACTGTTTAAAGGAGTTTGAGTTTATTTATGTATGAAAAAGCGCTTTGGAAATTTATTGAAATTAATCGTAATTTATTTCTTATTTGTCTATTTATAACTATAGCGGGAGACTAACGATATGATAGTAAGTAGTTGATAAGCATTATTACCTATTGCAAGCATAGTAATCATCAAATTCGACGTCCACAATTTGCCACCCCTCAACTTACCGCTTCACAATTTACCACCGCAAAATGTTCCGTCCCTAAAGTTGCAGCCTTACAATTTGCCGCCTCACAATCTACCGCCTAAAATTTACCGCCCACAATTTGCCCCCTCATTTGCGGCCTGACAAAAATAAGTATATAAAAAACATGCCGTTGACTCCCTTTTCTCAAGTTTCAATTTACAAGATTGACTTTATTTTACAATGTTATTCCTTTTAAAAAGGAATAACGACTTTATGTCTAATAAGTGGCAAAGATTTCCTTTTACGGCAAAATGTGGAGCGGAAAATAGATTGGACGGCAAATTGTGGAGTAGCTAATTATGCGGCTGAAAAATGTGGATGGTAAATAGTGAATAGACATTTTTACAGAAAATTTGCTGCGGCAAATTGTTGGGCAGCAAATGTGCGGCAGAAAATTGTGCGGCAGCAAATTGAGAGAGGGCAAATTTTTCGGCATAAAATTGTGGATGGCAAATAGTGGATGGAAAATTTGAACGACACATTGTGGATGGCAAATAGTGGCAGTTTGTGGCAGCAAATTGTTTGGGCAGCAAATTGTGGGATGGCAAATTGTCAAAGGCAAATTGATAATACGCCAAATTGTAGGGCAGCAAATTGTATGGCGGCAAATTGTGTGGAAGCAAATTGTGGGATGGCAAATTTTGCGGCGGCAAATTGTGGATGGAAATAGCGAATGGAAAATTTTGCGGCGGCAAATTGTGGATGGTAAATAGTAGATGGAAAATTAAGACGCAAATTGTGGGGCAGCAAATTGTGATAATATGGCAAATTTTGCGGCGGCAAATTGAGGACGGCAAATAGTAGATAGAAATTTTGGATCGCAAATTGTAAGAGGCAATAAATTGGTGTGACGGCAAATTGTAGGTCAGCAAATTGTAGGGCAGCAAATTCTGATGGTATAGCAAATTTTACGGTTGCAAATTTAGAATGCCAAATAGTGGATCGAAATTTTGGACGGGAAATTGTCAAAGGCAAATCGATGGGACGGCAAATTGTGTGACAGCAAATTGTGAAGGTATGACACATTTGCGGTGACAATTTTTGGATGCAAATAGTATTTCTATTCACTATTTGCATCCTAAATTTACATTGAATAGGATGGAGACGTGAATAAGCCACATTTTTCGATATTTTCTGATGTTAGATTTTTTCTAACCTAATTTTAAAAGAGGTAACAATATTGGTACGGTTGTGTTACGATGGGGTAACAAATTGTTATTTAGCGTTACATAATATATAAACGGCAATGCTTCCTCATTCCTTTGGCAGAGCTGTTTTTTTACGGCAAAATATGAGACGGCTAATTGTGAGGAAGATAATTTAGTGGCAGCATATTGTGGGGCTGTAATGTGTGATGGAAAATTTTGCGGCAGCAAATTCTGGATGGCAAGTAGTAAATAGAATATTTGGATGGCAAGTTGTGGGGCTGCAAATTGTAAGATGGCAAATTTTTCGGCTACAAATTGTGGATGCAAATATCATATGGAAAATTGTGCGGAGGCAAATTGTGGATGGAAAATAGCGGATTTCAAATTTTGCAAATTGTTAATGGTAAATAGTGAATTAAAAATTTAGACGGCAAATTGTTTAAGGCAAATTGATAAGACAGCAAAATGTGGGGCAGCAAATTGTGGGGCAGCAATTTGTGATGGAATGGCATATTTTGCTGCGGAAAATTGAGGATGGCAAATAGTGGATAAAAATTTTGGGCGGTAAATTGTTGCAAATTGTAGGGCAGCAAATTGTGTGGCAGCAAATTGTGATGTATGGCATATTTTGCGGCGGCAAATTGAGAATGGAAAATAGTGGATTTTGTTCGGCAAATTGTCAAACGCAAATCGATGGGACGGCAAATTATAGGACAGCAAATTGTAAGGCAGAAAATTGTAGGGCAGCAAATTGTGGTGTATGGCATATTTTGCGGCGGTAATTTGAGAATGGAAAATAGTGGATGGAAATTTTGGTCGGCAAAATGTCAATGGCAAATTAATGGACGGCAAATTGTAGGGCATCAAATTGTTGGCAAATAGGCAGCAAATATGATGCAAATAGTGAATAGAAAATGAATAGTATGGAGACGTGAAAAAGCCAAATTTTTCGATATTTTCGGGAGTTACATTTTTTTTTAAATTGTGGGGTAGCAAATTGTTGGGCAGCAAATAGTGAAAAGAAAATAAATCGTATGAAGACGTGAAAAAGACAAATTTTTCGATATTTCCGGTTTTTAGATTTTTTTTTAGAGTCGGGTTAAGGGTTTTCTTAGGTAATTTTAGGAAGGGTAACAATATTGGTACGGTTGTGTTACGAGAGGGGGTAACAAATTGTTATTTAGCGTTACGTAATATATCAACGGCAATGCTTCCTCATTCCTTTGGCAGAGCTGTTTTTTACGGCAAAATATGCGGCGGCAAATAGATGGGACGGAAAATTGTGGGGAAGATAATTTTGTGTCAGCAAATTGTGAGGCAGCAAATTGTGGAATGGAAAAATTTTCGGCAGCAAATTGTGGGGCAGCAATTGTGGGATGGCAAATTTTGGAGCGGCAAATTGTGGATGACAATTAGCGAATTTCAAATTTCGCTGCGGCAAATTGTGGATGGTAAATAGTGGATGGAAAAATGGGACGGAAAATTGTGGTAGGCAAAATAATCGGATGGCAAATTGTCGGGCAGCAAATTGTGCGGCAGTAAATTGTGGGACAGCAAATTGTGATAATATGGCAGATTTTGCGGCGGCAAATTGAGTATGGCAATAGTAAATTGATGGGACGGCAAATTGTAAGACATTTGCGGCTGCAAATTGTGGATGATTAATAGTGGATGGTAAATTTGGCAAATTGTGGTAGGCAAATTGGTAATCGGATGGCAAATTGATGGGACGGCAAATTGTGTGATAGCATATTGTGGGGCAGCAAATTGTGGGGTAGCAAATTGTAGGATTGCAAAATTTGCGGCGGCAAATAGTGGATGGAAAATATGGACGACAAATTGTAGTAGGCAAATTGGTAATCAGATGGCAAATTGTGGGGCAGCTATTTGGCAACAATATGGAAACGGGAATAACCAACATTTTTCTATATTTTCTGATTTCAGTTTTTTAGAGGGGCTTTAAGGGTTTTGTTACGTAATTTTTGGAGTGGGAACTATATTGTCACGGTTGGGTTACGATTGGGGAAGGAGTGTATATTGATGCGTGTCAGGAATAATATTTACGCCAATTACTTAGAGATACAGCGTCTAGAAGGAAGTGGAATGTTGCTTAAAATGACGAGATTAAAAGAACAGAGTAAAACACCTAAATTTATAGGCTGGGGAGGGTTAAATGGAAAAGTGAAGATGGCAGGCAGTACAAAAAAAATAAAAAATATTAACAATAGACAATAATATGGATAACTATGGATAACTAAATAAATTTGTTAGCCATTGGTTATTCCAAATAAATACATTCGAAACGCACATAGACAAAGTCATAAAAAATGGGTAAAACAAAATCAGCTATTGCGAAAAATCTGACAAACTTCCGCGATATAAGGAAAAATTGGTTATGTGAAAATCCAGAACGTAAATTTATTTCAATCAATGTTTTCCTGCGCCAACGCTACATTGATATGTAATGTATTTTAATAAATATTGTTGAATTATAATTTATAATTAAATTTATCAATTTCTTTTATAATATTTTTAGCTTGTTTTTGCTCTATTTCCTTATTTTTTTATTTTTTAAATAAAAAACGTTTATTTCAGCCCAGTATTAAAAAAAATACTACAAAAAATGTGTCTTTAGTTAGGCTATTTTTAAAAGATTTTTGGCGCAGGAAGACAATTTTAATTCGTTTTTATAATATTTTTTAATGTCCACAACTTTTGAAAATATATCGACTTCGTTTTCTTTGACCTCTCGACTTAATGGTCGAAGGAAGGCAGTAGAATATCAAGGAATAATTGAATTAACGGAATAGACGATAAAAGGCGAAAAATAGGGCTGGCAAAATGAAGAAAAAGGAAACACGGTACTTGGACAAACTAAAGATTACTAGATATATCAAACGTTTGATAAATTAGGACTAATGATAAAAATAACTGTTTCCTATTGTAGGCACTGTCTGGAATTTTTTGCGTACCATCATATTTTACAGATGGAAAGAACAAAAGCAAAAATTACCATGATTATTTGACGAAATATTGAGTGGAAAATAGTTTAACGAAAACAGATGGAGAGAAATGACCCTCGTTTGGCCAAATGATCCTTTTAGCCGAAAGAATCCTTGTCTTCTGGATATGGTTATGTAGCTGGGAGCTTTGTTGGAGTCTGCTTCCTTCGTGGGGGCCTCTAGGTCCTTGGTTACAGTAGTGTTTTCAAATGTGCGGATGTTTTTATCTCTCTGGAAAGTTGGCTTTAGTCTATCGATGAAGATTTGTTTTTTTCTGTACCTTGATGAGCAACTGGTAAAGCTTACCGGACCTTCGAATGGTCCGTCGTATGGTAGCTGGAGTGGTGGTGAAATCGCGTCATCCCTGACGAACACATGTGTACAAGTGTATCTTACGGTGTATAGGAATGATGTTCTTTGGAAATGAGCCGATGTGGGTACCGGCTGTAACGAATTTATAAGATTAAAAGATTTGTAATGTACTCGCCTTTTAATGATGAGTTTTGTTCTCCATAGAACTGATCGGGTAGGCGAATTGCCGTCATGTAGCCCATTTCCGCTGCCGTTGCACCGAGGTCCTCCTTGAATGAACCTCGTAGGCCTAAAAAAATCCGGGTAGAGTTTCGACCCAATTGGAATCGCCTTGGCAATTTAATGCGAACTTCAGCAAACGATGCCATCGTTCAATGAGCCCGTTTGCGCACGGTTGGAACGGGGTGGTTCTAGTCAGCTTGATCCCAAAGAGGTTAGACAGTTTGCGGAACATTGTTTATTCGAAGTGTCTTCCTTGTTAAAAGATACCTGTATCCGCACAATGAGGGCAGGAGTCCCACAATGTCAAGGTTTACGTGTGCAAAGCGTTCATCGGGGACCAAGAATGTTCCTGCCGGTGAGATCGTTTAATGGAGGACCTTTGCTTTATGGCATTGAATACAACATCTGGACCATGTGTTGTAGTCCGCGTTGATACCGGGCCAGGTTAATCGTATTGATACCATCTACCTAGATGCTTTTTTGCCCGAATGTGCCTGGTTGTGGACCGCGTCGAACACATGTTTCCGATTTTTGGGACGAACGATAGAAACATCTCAGTAGAGTAAAACCTTCCTGTCAAATGCGGTGCAAAAGGTACTAAAAAGCTTCAATGCAGTATCCTTGTTGCTTAAAAACTCCTAAAGTTCAAGATCCAATTTCTGAGTTTCTGCTATTGATTCATAGTTCACCTTACTAGGCGATTCGATGGCATTACCCCTGTGACAGGGTTCCCGCGAAAATGTTGTCTTCGCCGGTTATGTGGCGAATGTCCTTCGTGAATTGTCCTATGAAATACAGTTGTCTCGGTGAGTTTTGTGAGATTTCTGTTGGAAAGAAAAACCAGTGGTTTAGGGTCTGTTTTAAGGATAAATTGCCGATCTTCGAGCATGTACCGAAAATGTTGGATAGGAGAAAAGGCAACTGTCAATTCGCGGTCGTACTGTACCTTTTCTGTGTTTCGCTGAATTTCTGGAGTGACGCATTATTTACCTGCTGCAGAGCTGCTCCCATAGCGAAAACAAAAGCGTCCACAGTCAGTCGTCAGTCCATATGGTGGATGTAAATATTATTTAAATTTAACAAAAACCAATAAAAAAAAAACAATTTAACAATGTTTTTGTTGATTATTTGATGAAATGATTTTTTTTAT
>JAAAKO020056624.1:0-10609 GCA_010015015.2 Bolitophila cinerea | reverse complement strand
AAATAATCTTAAGAAAAACCCAAAACTTTATGATGTTATCTAATTCTTAGCAACGAGGTAAAATATTTAGGGGTTATTTTGGATAAGAAACTCTTATTCAAAACAAAGATACTTAAAGCTACCAGAGCCCTATGGTAATGAAGAAGAGCCATCGGGTCTAAATGGGGGATATCACCAAAAGTAATCCAGTGGTTATACGCAGCTGTGATTAGATCAAAGTTAACCTTTGGAGCCATTATATGGTGACCAAAGGTAAAATTATAACAAATACTTTTATCTTTCCAAAGAATCGCATGCATATGCGCAACTGGAGCTATTCGTACAGCACCATACTCAAGTCATCGGGTTTTCGAGAACCGATGTGGACTATGAGATAAAATGAAATGAAACACCGAAAGTATAGTTTTTTTTAACTCTTTTCAGAAGTCCGGAAACAAAATTGTAAGACTCATGGAGAAATGGTAAGGTCATATCTATAATAAAAAAACAACTGGAACAACAGAAGAAGATAAAGTTATGTGGAAAATGAAACATCGTCATATATCAGTCAATTTAATAAAACTTTTTACAATCATAGAAAATAATAAACCGATAACAACAACAATTTGTTTCCTGGCAAAAAGGGCCAAAAATAAATTAAAAACAACACAAATCAAGCTTTAAATAAAATAGTACTACAAAAAATATTTGAAATAGTATTTTTTTCCTAAAAAACTTCTGAAGATATTTTATTATTATATTTTTTTGTAACAGCCGTTAGGATATTATTATTGTACATGCGGTTCTTACTTCATCTAAACATCAGATATGGTCGTTGTTTGGAATTATATTAATTAAAAACAGGTTTTTCTTCAAAACCCTAATGGGACACAAATTAGATTGGTATAACTGAATATATTTTGCATGTATTATTATTCACTATTGGATTTCACAGATGAAATATATAATATGTTTGAAAATATCTTTCTGTTAATTTCAACGAATCTCTACTAACATTTTGTCTGCCGTTTTTTCAATCGTGAACAATTTACTGATAAATCAAATAGTTTTGATATGATCAAACAGGCTTTGGTAAAATAAAGTGGTTTATTTTTCTTAGATGCTCCTGGTGGTACTGGCAAAACCTTTCTCATTTGATTATTTTTTTCCAACATACGTCTAGAAGGAAAAATAAGCATTCGCTATTACTTTGTCCGGAATAGACCCAAAATTGTTGTATGGTGGTTTAAAAAATAAACATCACTGAATTTGCTAAATATACAGGGGTAATTTAAATCTTTAAATTAATTGAAATAAGTTGTATATTTAACACAGGTTGTTTAAAATATATAAATGCATTTATTTAATAAAACGCCATCTGCTTCTACAATCGCCTCGAACCTGGTCCGGAACTGGAGCATGCCTTCTGCACCTCCCTATTCATTTGTAAACTGACCTTGGTAATGGCCAGCCTTAGAGATTCTTTAGTGTTATGAGGTTTTGCTTTCACTTTCGCCTCAACTGTGCCAGAGGATTGCAATCGGGGCTGGAAGAAGGCCACAAATACGGTGACCACTGGTAGCAAATATTTTTGGGACTTGTGCGCTGGAGCGGAGTCTTGCTAGAGCACGTGTTCTATATCAAACGGTCATTATCGGCGGTTCACTTTTTTGTCTTGGTTAAAGTTTTTCTCATCCAAAAAGACACGCAAAAAACTAGCGCTTTCGTGTTCCATATCGTTCAACAGAGCTTGTATTTCTTATCATCCGACTCGTTGTACTTTTTAGTTATCGCGTACAGTGTTTTTTTGTAACCGAACCACGAAATGATTTCCAAAGGTAATTTCCCATTTCGTGGTGATTGGATTTGCTTCAGAATAAACAGGATTTTTTCACATTTTATATCTAACACAAGTGTTAGTCTAAAAAGAATGCTTAATTCCATGACCATAACCATAATCAAATCTCAAGGACCATGTGGCATATTCCCGTGCCAGAAACCTAGCAGATTCTGCTTTTTATAGGCAAACATGTTTCCCTGGTATCCACCTATCGCCGAAGTTTATAATTTTTCTGCTAATCCCAAATTCATCTACAAATATTAAGTTTTCCAAATAAGTCTCCTCAAATCAATCGTTATCAACAAATACTCTGCGTGAATTCACAATTACACTATAATAACATTGTTAAATGCAGACGATTTCTTGTGTTTAACTTTGCTCTTATAAATTAATTGAAGCTTGTTATATGCAATTCCCAACTGTGTGATCTCTCCACAGCACCAACTTGAGAGAAAGTAACTCATTTACATATCATGAATACAAAAGCCATCTTCACACATACATATATTTATATATGTACTCGAGTTATATGTATATTTTATTCATACATCCAAGATCCAATACGATTGTTTACAACACTGTTGGAAGATGTTTAATAATTGAGTGCATATAAGGATGCCATATACTATATTAAACTTTATACCTATATTAATATACTTGTATTATATAAAATTGTTGGTTTTGCAAGTAAAACTAAACTTATAGTTCAACCTATTTTGTTTCGAAACAATTAAAAGCTTACCAAATCATTTCTTAGATTCATTGTTTCGTAGATTTAAACTCAAAAATAAAAATTGTTTTATACATTTTGTCAAGATAAATAATGTAGCGATAATATTGAATATAAGAATTCGAAAACCATATACGTATAATCCAATTTATTTGTTTTAACATTGCGTACACATGTGATATATATATATATATATATTAAAACACTTCTTGTACTACAATAAACAAAATGTCAACACAAAGCTCTAGCTCAAGCAAAACGATAAAACTTAAACGTACTTGACACACAAGAAAAGTAAGTTAAAGCTTTATTGTTCTGTGTTTGAAATATCTTTTGTATACAACACTTTTCTTTTGCATATGTATGTGTACATTGTATACATTGTACATTCCATACATTCTGCATATTTGCCAAGCTTTATTTTATGTATGCACTTAGCAGGCACAACATATTTTGCGCTATGTTTATTTTGAACATTGAATGCCTTTATCCTGGATGTGTGTCAACACATAAAACATACGGATATTTGATGTCGGAAAGAATGGAGAATATCTTATGATTCAATTTGACATTGAATGTGTATTGTGTATGTATAATTTTCACAAAAAAATATATTTAGAATAATCATAATATAGATAGTGTTTTTATAACAATAGACAAAATAAATACATGCGAGTAGGTTTATTAAATAATAAACTTGGTTATTGCCTTTATATTTAATTTAGGCAAAAGTTTAAAGAGATATTTTACCTCTTTCCAGTTGTTCAATCGAGCTAAACCTTTGTCCATATAGACTTGTTTCCGGTGAATTCCGGTTGCATTCTAATATTTGGGTTTTATAACCCTAACCACTGTAACCGAGAATTTATTAATAAAAGCTATTATTCATAACGCATAAGTGTGCCGCGGAACCGGGAGGTATCGATACAAATATCGCGCCAGTTTCGTTATGAAACACCTCTCCAGCCTTTCTTGGCTTTGATTCAGCGAACGGCAAGGTCGTCGGTGGTCGTGAGTTTCTTCCGCGAGCACAAAAATCAAAATAAACTAAATTTTACTTCCGGAACAATTATAATTCAAATTCTTAAATTAAACAAAATTCACTTAATTTAACTAAATCTAGTGGCCTAAACGATTTTGTTTCGAAACGCGCGCGCGAAGAAATGTTTTGTCTGGGCGCTGATCAGACGCAAGAACACACTACAATAGCACTAACACTTTATGAAAAACCTGCATACGATGCATCGGCTTCCATGCGCTGATTGAAGTCTCTGCGTTTCTTCCTGTTCGCGCAACACGTCTTGGATAGCCACAACTTAAGGGGTGTAGGTTTGTTTCTAATCTCTCCTGCCACGTGTGTATGGAACGGCGTTATAATTTTGCACCAGCCCACGTGCAGCGGATTTCCTTAGCTCCTCCTTAGTTCCGGCAATAGAACCTGCGATTCTGTAAATAACCCAATGTCAACTTGGTACGCGGTTGGTTTTGTTTCTCTAAAATACCTGTCCACGGGTATAATTATTTCAGCTTCTATTTTGCAGCTAAGGTCGATCGATCCACGTCTACACCGCCGTTTAACTACAATACAGGTTCGAAATGTGGGTATTTTGTAAACAGATCGACAACCATAAATATATATTGGTTTCCCCGTTTACAGCGAGGTATGGTGGGCCTATAAAATCGATTGATAGGCCTTGACAGCTTCTCCAGATCTTCGCTGCTGTCCCATGGTCGGCCTGGTCGTGGCGTTTGAAGACTTGTTCTCGCTACAAGTATCGCAGGATTTTACATGTTCGATTACATCATTTTTTATACCTGGCCAAATATATGTTCGTCGGATTTTCTCAAGCGTGCGTGATATGCCCTGGTGTGCTGACAACTTAGAGTCGTGACATTCTTTTAAGATTTCCTTTCGCAAGTTTGACGGAACGAGGATACGCCATCCGTTCCACTCATCCTGTTCGTTTGCCCTGTATAAATGTCTGTAAATATAACAATCAGACACTTTATAGTCAGGATATTTGTCTGGAGTTTCCAGGATTTGTTTGCGAAGAATTACATATTCGTCATCGTTCTGGTAATTCATATTGTCCTCAGTTTCGATTGTCTCTACAGTTCGAGATAGTGCGTCAGGTACGACGTGAAGTGATCCTTTTCGGTGAATGAGGGTAAAGTCGAATTGCTGCATTTTTAGGGCCCACCTTGCCAATCTCCCGGTCGGATCTTTCAAGTTTTGCAACCAGCGGAGGCTCTCATGGTCACTTATTACGGTAAAGTGTGTCCCTTCTATGTATGGCCTAAATTTATATATCGATAGAACAACTGCCAGACACTCGCGCTCTGTGACGGAGTACGCTCTTTGTGCCGTGTTTAGCTTTTGGCTCATAGAGGCTACCATTTTTTGTTGGCCGTCGTGATCCTGGCACAAAATGGCGCCGATTCCGATTCCATATCTGAATATATCTCTTCGATATCTGAATATAGCTGATCCGTCTTTGAAATTCATTTATTTACATACAAAAATAATTGCAAGTGTAAATATACTGGGGTATAGTTAATGCTGTTTAAGATCGGATGAGCATAATGGCTCCAAATTGAGACCTCCGTGCGTGTTTGCCTCTTTATTTAAGAAAGGATGTTCTCAATTTAATTTAATTTATTTTTAATTTAAACTCAATTTAATTTAATCAAATATAAGGTTATAGATTAAATTAAATCTACTTTGATTTTATTGATATTGTGTATATATCAAAATGCTTACAATCAATACTATTTTTTCCAATTTCAAATCTTCTGGGAAGAAAATTTTAGAAATTTTCTTGCTACCTATTTATCTAGTATACTAAATGATGAAGTTTTTGTGATTGTCAGTATTTTGAATTCTTTTCGATTTGATCATTATCTGGTCTTGTATAAGGTTTTTGATTGTTTGTATTTTAAATTAGTTTAGAAGACATTTTTAGAAGATATATACAAGTATTTTTTTTTTTTGATTGTCAGTATTTTTGATTTTAAACACCTACATGTTTACGATTTTAACTGATTTTCTTCTTTCCAAGCGGGTTTCTGTTGATACAAAATATGTTCAAGGCTTTCGGATTAGGTGACTTGTTGTCATTATTTAATTAAGAATAAGAATATGACATAATACACTCATCAGTATCACTCACTGGTACAACTCTAGTGATAAACAAGACATTCTAGGACCATTTTTTTAAAATACTGTTATGCATTTTTAAATACGTTTTAAAAGAAAATAAATATTTCGCTATTTTTTATTTTTATTGCAGCTTTTGTTTATTTATTTTCGAACAAAAGAAAAAAAATACTAAAAAACTTAGGATACAATATTTTAGAAAATGGGATTTTTGAATGTAGATTTTAGAAAACAGAGTAAACCCTGTTTCGATATTTTTATGTTATTTTTTATATATAATATATATATTTTTTTTTTATTTACGAACCAAATAAAAAACAGAGAAAACAGGATGTTTGGAAACGAGAGAGAAAACAGGATTTTTGAAACTGTATTTTAGAATACAGGGTAAATCCTATTTTGTTATTTTTAATTTTATTTTTATGCTTTTTTTAGTTTTTTTTTAATTTATTTTCGAACAAAAGAAAAAAGATCTTAGAAACGTGATTTTAGAAATCGGAATTTTAGAGAATGGGAACTTAGAGAACGGGACGTCTGGCAACAAAATATATTTTAGCTGATATATATTTATTCTCAAAAAAATATTAAATTTTTAGTATTTTATAAGTAGTAGTATTGTTGTAACAGTTTTTTGTGCCATAGTTACACCTTCGTGTGATTAGTAGATTTTCATATTAATAGAACTTGTTACCATTTAATTATAACTTTTAATTTATTTGCCAAACTCAAAACGCGCCATCTTTTTTTGATCTATCATCTATAAAAAATTGAGAAATTTAAAATATAGAATAAAAAAGCATTAAATTTCATCAAATAAATATTTATCTAGAAAAAAGGATTTAGTTGCAGATTTTAATAAAATTATGAAATTTATAAAGACAATTTGAGCTTCTTCAGTTGAAAACTAAAAAAATCACATGGAAATTGAAAAAGTTGCCTTAAAATTACTTTTTACTGCAAACAAGTGTGAATTTAAATGCACAGAAAATACAAGCTTTTACTAATAAAGACTTTTCTCAAAAAGCTCTCTTAATACAATGATGTTTTTTAAATAAAAAAGGAGCTTATCCGCTCTAAAACTACCTAGGTTTTATTGAAGGTATTTTTTCTCTTGAAATTGCGGTTTGGCCAACCGTGAAAAATTAATAATGAGAAGCAATGCAACGTTTTGTATATATATTTATTTATATTTTTATTTACATGTTGTTTTTCGCGCAAAATCAAGCAATTGCTTAAAAGTACTTTAAATTATTTTTTTATGAAAGTACAAAAACTCAATCAGTATTCTTTAAATTGGATAACATTCGGAAGAAGCACAAGTAGACAAAAATAAGGATTTTAAAATGAAAAGAATAGAAGTGTTCAATTCAAGAATATCTTATTCAACTAAAAATCTTGATTACGATTCATTCAGCAACATTATTTAATTTTTCTTTTTATTAAATTATTTAAACTGCCATGGCAGGTTACTCAGATAGCCCAACCTGCAGGTGCAGGAAAATTGAGTCTTCGATTCATTTCCTCGCCGAGTGCCCCTCGCTTGACATCCTTAAATGTCAAGTGTTTCACAAAATCCCCCTTGACTCGCTCCGCCTTCTTCCTCTTAGTAAGATTACAGAGTACGGCAAGAGATCGGGTAGGTTCCCGGAGAACGACCGACTCTAAAATACGGCTTAAAACACAGTGGACCCACTCAGTGGCCTACGTGCTGGACCTGTCTCTTCGAGATGGTACCCCCTCCAATATTGATTTTGAAAAACTTTTTGTAGTTCAAAAATAATCTGTATTATGATTATTACAGAAGTGCATAGCTGAAAATTTTAAAATATTATATAATATATAATATTCAATTAAATATTTTAAGAATACATAATTTAGATGCTATTTTTAAGGCATATTTTATTATTTTAGGGCTCAATCAGAATTTTAGTGCATATTTTTGTTTTCCTGTTTTCTGTTTGGACGATTTTATTACATGTGTAAGTTACGCAGTAAATTGTTAATATAAATTTTATTAGAGCTTCTAAATTTTTACATATTTTGAAACAAACAATTTTATGTCGTTTTACATTTCTGCGAGAGTATATAAGACTTTATTATGAATTTCTACATCAATCCTTTTTATATTCTTTTTATATATCCCCGAGAAGACATTACCTACCTATTTACATAAATTATGTACCTTTAATATACGTAGATTTTTAGCATGATTAAAAATGCAAAAGCAGTTTTACGGACTGTCATATTTCTCAGTTCATTAAGCTCTTGAACAAAATGCAAGCGCAAGTACTTTTTACAATTTATCTAAGGATGTACTGTAACAAACATCTACATTGTAAATAAATGTACAGTAGTTAGACTATATATAGAAATATATGTAATACATTACTATTATACACATCACTAAGACACAGAACATAAAACGAATAACAAAATACTCTCGGACCATTACCATTAAAAGAACATAGAGTTCGACGTGTGGTTAACTGCGTGTTCTGATAGTCAGAGTCACACATCCACACTCCATTATACTAATAGATACTCGTATAAGTACAATAAATAGTAAACCTAATCAAGTATGGGTATGTTGAGGATGCTGGGCCACATCATATACTATGGAATTGAATATATCTATGTAATTTGTTCCGTTTTATATATATGTCTAGAATTCTCCTGTAACTTCTCGATCCATAGAATTATTTCTAATTGCTTCTAATCCTGCCGTGTAATTATTGTCCGTCTGCATGCGCCAGCTACCGTAGTCGCTGTCGTTAGACGTATATACCCTGTTCCAAGAAGCGTTAAATAGGGGCTGGTCGTGGTCGTGCTTGCCGTATTAAAATTACTCTTATACAATGTATCATTGGCCGCAATTACAAAGTTTTATGAGTGAGCGTATTTATGGGCGAGACAAAACTGCTCTACCTCAGTATATATATATATATGTTAGTCTTATAGTATAGAAATATATTACAACCGAATACCAGCGCATATTAAATCTACAGTGTATTTAAATCTCTAGACTTATGTATTTATGTACATAAAAACCCGAAACAGCTTTTGTGCAGGTGAAGGTGACACTCTCGCATGCCGCGAATGATAACGAAGCTTTATTTGGTTAGACTATGTGTTTAAATTAAGTGCGCCTAAAAAAAGAGACTAGACAGAGAGCGCTGTACGCAGGTATATCACTGATTGCAAGCAATTGTGCTGACTCAGTTGAGAATTACTCTGTAATTCTGTTTTGTTCTGTTTTTTAGGTTATTCTTTATATACTATGTATTATATATGTCTTTGTCATAAACTGAGAATATTAATGGAAATATATGAAACTTGGAAAATTGATTCGATAAATCAACGAGAACTTGTTATTCTAATGGATAATAATGTAGTGGATGTAAAACGACCTTTGGGGTCGTGATTTCCATTTCTCATAGGCAGATCCAGAAAATATTTTGGGGATGGGTGGGGATATTGTGTCACAATAGTTTTTGACTAACATTTTTAGGTATTTTAAATTCTGTTTTTATAAAATTCTGAGTTTTCAAATTTCAAAATTAAAATATTCGGGTATATTTTTTGTCTGTAAATATTACGCACGTTTTTGTGTATTTTACCAAAAAAAATAAGATTCTTTATAAATATTTGTTGGTTATCATAAAGTATTTGGTGTGTAAATTTGCCGTCCACAATTGGCCGCCCACAATTTGCCGCCCCACAATTTGCCGCCCTACGATATGCCACCCCATAATATACAACCCCATATAAAATTCCGCCCCATAATTTGCCGCCGCATAATATACCGCCCCATAATATACCGCACTATAATATGCCATCCCATAATATGCCACCCTATGATATGGCATATCATGGGGCTGTATATTATGGGGTGGCATATTATGGGGTGGCATATTATGGGGTAGCATATTATGTGGCGGTATAATATGGGGTGGTTTATTATGGGATGGCATAATAAGGGGTGGTATTCTATGGGGTGGCATATTATTTTGCCGCCCAATAATATGACACCCTATAATTGTGAGGCGGAAAATTGTGGGGTGGGCGTTCATATTTCTCAGTTCAATAAGCACAATTTGCCGCTCCACTATATGCCACCCCGTAATATACTACCCCATATAATATACCAGCCATAATTTGCCGCCCCATAATATACCTTCCTATAATATACCGCACCATAATATGCCATCCTATGATATGGCATATGGCATATCATGGGGCGGTATATTATGGGGTGGCATATTATGGGGTAGCATATTATGGGGCGCTATATTATGGGGTGGTTTATTATGGGTTGGCATTATATGGGGTGGTATATTATGGGGTGGCATATTATTTTGTCGCCTAATAATATGCCACCTCATAATTGTGAGGCGGCAAATTGTGGGGTGTCAAATTGTCATAAGGCGGTATATTATTAGGTCGCATATTATGGGCTAGCATATAATGGGGCGTTATATTATGGGGTGGTATATTATGGGGCGGCAAATTGTGGGGTAGAAAATTGTGGGTGGCAAATTGAGGTGGCAAATTGTGGGCGGTAAATTGTGTGGCGGGAAATTGTGGGACGGCAAAAAAAAAAAGACATGAAAAATTTTTAGTTACAACACAATTATTTTGTCATAATAAATTATTCTTCCAAAAAACAATTTATTTTTACGTACATTTTAGTATTTTCTTTATTTGATGACATTTTTTGTTTTTGGTTACTTTTTTTTGGGCACAAACATTTTTTTATTTGTGACAATTATTATTTATGTTGGGTACTTACAGGTCGGCTGAAAAGTTCGTATCGTTTCTATGTATTTCTAGTACAAAATCCATTTTGTTTTCATATAGTACCAACCTTCAAAGGATGCGTGTATAAATTTCACAGCTGTCGGAC
>JAAAKO020056613.1:0-10610 GCA_010015015.2 Bolitophila cinerea | reverse complement strand
CCTTTTATTACTAAATAACTTTATATTACAAATTATCTGTAAATTTTACGAAAGAGCAATGGCTAAAAAGCACATTTCATTGCTAAATGACATTTCAAAACTAAATGGTTAGTACAATTACCAAATTGCAATATAGATTTAGCAAAATTGGCTAAATAAAAATAATAGCTACTTCGTTACCAATATATTATTTATTATTATTTTGTTTAAAATTTGTTTAAATTGTCTAACTTTTTACATGCAAAAAAATATTTGTTTAGAATCAAAACTCCATCTCCAGATAAAAACTGACATTTCGCAACATGTTCAGTTGTTCAAGGATAATGTAATAATAAATAAACTTTTAAAAGGAATTTACAATATAAATAACTGTCATTTAGATAAGGTAATTGAAAATAAAACTTTAGAGACCAATTATATATTACTTGCAGTAGATATGTTTTCAAATTTCGTTTCTTTATGTGAACTATCATCAACATATGAAAATCATAATAAAACACTCCAAGAAAATACATCCAAAAGAGTAACACATTAATAAAACCTTTCCAAACATAATCCATAAACTCTTCTTTATATTTCTTTATATTGAGCACAGGCAATTTGTATGTCCATAACCCTAATCACTTGTATGCACCCAGCAACACATCGTCTAATGATCATTATCCTACAAAATCTAAAATCATGACTGAATAATAAATATCACACAGCCATCAGGAACACATCGCAATGCGGCGCCACGTCCTCGCCTTAGTTCTCATGGGATTTTTTTAGTTCTACTTTTCCTTTCATGCGCACGTAAATCTACCTGAGCTCAAGTCCGGAAATAAACCAACAAAAACGCACACTATACCACACGAACAGAAGCTATATATAAATTCAATACAATAAAAGGCGCATTCATTTATTTAATTAGATGCAAAGAATATTTAAATTCGATAAGAAAAAAAAACGTATACGAAAAAAAGAGTCGTGTACCAGAAAAGGAACCTTTTGTCGCTTCTTTCATAATTTCTCGTCATTCAAGCAACAGTCGTCCACACACACACTCACACTCACAATGCATATATATACAATAATAATTGTATTCATACAATATACACAATTACACACAGAATAATAATGTAAAAATAAAATTAAACGACTTGGGCGCTCGCCTCGCACTACTACAACAACGACGACATGGAATAAGATGTAAAGAACGGTGAAAACACGTGGTGCGCGAAAACAATGAGGCGCCTTTTTATTTGTGTCGTAAATAACATATAAGCAATAGTACAACTAAATGTAACGTGTAATTTTGGCACGTTTTGGCCTGGGCGCGCGAGGAACGGTGGAAGAATTCATCAGAGTCGGAGTGGCAGAGCGGAGCCTGTGTGTGCTGCCCCGTGCCGTGCCGAGCAACGCACGCCGCCGCAGCGCGCCATTCACATTAAGAAGGCACTGGCGCTGCTAATCGGGCACACAAGGTGCTTGCTAATCAATTGATATGCAAATTCGGAGGCATTATTTAATTTCAGCGTGCGCGCTCGGCACACATGCGGAAAGCCCGGAAGAAACGAATGTCGTCTCCGCGCGTGTGTATGTGTGTGTAACTAAATTATAAATGCAGAAGTCGAATCAAGCAATTGCAGAAGTATACAATTATACGTATATATATCGATATACGAGTGTATATTGCAATGTCCCCGAGTGCGCTGCGATGTGCCTGAGCTACCTGTGCAGCTTTTCCGAGCTCTAATTAAAGTTTTATTGTGTGTTGTGTATCTCCAGGCTATTTATTCGATTGTGTTTATGTGTGTGAGTGCAATGCGAATGCGTACGTCTGCTAATTGTCGTTGCTCGCAATCACGTTTTGACGCAGCAATCGGCGCACAGTGGGACCAGAAGATTTTAGAAGACAATTGAAAACAAAAATGTTTTTAATTCCTTATATCTTTTATTTTTGATCAGATTTCTTGTCCTTTTGCGTTTTTTGTTTTATTTTTTATTTTGTGTATAAAAATCGTCTGTTTGTTTAATCGAATAAATGCAGTAATTTATTTGCATTTTCTGCATTGTTTTTTGTCAATATATAAAAAAAATAAAAAATAAAAATTTAAAAATAAAAAAAAATAAAAAATTGATAATATTTTGTCAAAATTGTATTATCAACATCATCTAACGTATTAATTTTTGTCATAATCTAAAAAAATATACATATATTTAATAAAAAAAAAAATATATATACACATTTTTTTATATTTTATCGCTCCACTGTGTGTCGCGCGTTCGTTCTGATTAATTGAGTGCGATTCACACATGCCGTGTTCGGAAGCTCTTCGATATGTAATGCAAACACGCAACATTTAAAAGTAAACTTAAATTCGATATTAATGTAAATAATGTGAAGATAATGCAGAAAAGGTACATCTTATGCTGATAAATATCTGTCGCTGCCTTAGAAGTCGGATGACCGCAATTTGCTGCAGATGCACTTGGTTATAAATACATTGTATTTAAACTGTATCATTTGCTTAATTTGTGTATATAAAAATATCTGCAACAAAACTCAATAATTCAGAAGATCGAAAATCACAATTCATCTCTAATTATAAATAATTTAATTAATTAAACATTTACAATATTATTAAATTATTATTATATAAAATATAAAAAATATATATAAAAAATATATTTTATAATGACCATTAATTTTAGTACATATAACATATACTTTGGTAGAACACTACGATATAATGATTGATGCAAACAATAAAATAGTGTTTGTTTAAAAAAATTGATTTTTTAGGAAGAAATTGATTTATAGATAACAAACAAATTTAGCACTAAAAAGCAGCACCTTTTAAGATGCCTTTAACAATTTTTACATGTATAATTTTAGTTGTGAAGTAAAGAGTTTTTTTATTTCAAATGAAATGAAATTATCGTCGATTGATCGAGAACTTTAAGATAATAGAACCAAATCTAACAAGAAAAATAATCCAAAAAATATATATATATATATATTTCCATACATTTGTGCTAAAAATAAATTATAAATGTTACCAAAAAAAATATATTTTTGTGCCCAAACCATTCTAATTACAAAAATGTCACTAAAACAAATTAAAAATATGCCGAAATACATAAAAAATATATTTGTAATAATTTTTTTTTTTGTCATTTATTTTTGGTATTAACCTTTTTTCGTATCAACATTTTTTTGGTAACAATAAAATATTTATGGTTACAAAACTTTTTATTCATTATAACAAAAAAATATATTTTGGGCACAATTTGTTTTTAAAATTTATTTTACCCTTGAATAAATTAAATTTTTTTTTTTTAGAAACCATTATCATTTGAAAAAATCTAAAATCGATTCGCATAAAAAATAAATTAATCAGAAAGTCATTAAAATATTTACATAACCTTTTATTAAACAACAGCAGATGGAAATGAAAGAATTACAATGAATTACTAAAAAAAATGCATTAAGAGATTTAATTTTTATTAATGTAACATAAGAAATCGTTTCTGCATTTTGTTCTACAAACTTTAAAAATTAAAATCAGTTTAGAGGAAACATCGCCAATTGCCATATTATGCTGTGTAGGATTCAAAAAACTCGTATGTGTAATTTAAAGAAAATATATTATAAGATGTCTTGATAATTGTATTCAAATAATGTCATTTAAGAGATTTGTTTCTAAGCTTTGAAAATAAAGTATAATTATGACAGTTCCGACTCAAATAATTGCAAATATAATATAAATTGATTATACTAGTATAGAAATTATAACGAGAGCTTGTTTTTTATAGTCTTTTCTATGTATTTTGGGAAAATTTACGAGATATCATAAATATTTTTTTCAGTTATTTCCATACATCTCCATTACTTTTTATCCGATTGGCAAAAAATGTATTTGAATCTAAAGGCAATTTTGTGTTCGTTCTAACAAAATGCTTTTATGCGGATCTATTAAGGTTTAATAGAATTACAGATGATTACATATTTAAAATATATGCAATTATTATTCTTCTTCAAACTAGTCAAACCTAAAAGACCAAATTACCTTTATGACATACTATCTCCAGCCTTTCATCACGTACTTCTAATTTTTTAGTACCATATTATAATTATAAACATATGCACACATCTTTTTTCGTATATGTTATTACTAACTGGAATGATTTACCAATATATGTTAAGAAAATCCACACATTACTATCATTTAAAACATTCATTTTTAATTATTTCCAATCTCAGCAGCAACAATAAATCTTTCATCAATTAGTTTGTAATCTTTATGTATTTACTCTTTAATGAAATTGAGTTAAAATCACACTTATATGTGCAAAAAGAAATAATTTTAGAAATTTTCATATAAAATATATAATGTGTTATTGATTTTGTAACCACTTTACTTACTTACTTTTATAAAACACCTAATATTAGAATTTTGTATTTTTAGTTGTAAAAAAATATTGAGGAAAACAAAATAGTTTTACATAATAACTGTAATTTGACCATCAATTTCCAATATTGAGCAATGATTTAAAGAATGAAAATTATTACCTAGAAAGTTTAAAGATTTGTAAAATAAATATAAAAATAATATAATATATGTTATTAAAATGTATTTAAAATATTTATATTAATAAGGGTAATCAAATGTTTAGGATCATGAACCCCTTTTTCAGGGCAGGGTTGGCTCCGGTTTAATGTTTTTTTTTTGGTATTTCAAATATTAGATCGTAGTTGGCTCACTTATTTGAAATTTAACATTTTGTCTATTGGATGGAGGTCCACGGCCCCAAAAAGTAAAAAGCCTTTTAAACTTTGTTTGCATAAAACATATCGAATTTCCCGTTCCACCATTTTTTTAGATGGTATACGTATAGCATAACACCCCTAAGGAGGCATACCTTTGTATAATTCATGATCGCCTTTTGAGGGCCAAGAGAAATGGGAAGATTTCATAACCTAAATCCTTAACTGATCTTTATTTTTTTTATATTTTTTAAACTTTTACTTAGGTTACTATTACAAAACAATATTGAGTGTTAATTACAAATTTAGGCTCGTGTGATATATGATAAGAAAAAGTGGCAAAGAACTCAATAATTTCATAATAGTTTAATTTTAAGTTTGTTTTTAGTAAAAAGAATACCAATCGACATACAAATTAGTGTTATTCGAGATATTGCTGCCATGTTCAGGATGTTTAGCAAGAAATTACAAATGACATGCTGTGAATATTGTTGAGATGCTAAGAGAGGATCAAATATAAAATGATAAAAGATTGAATTTCCAAAAAAATTGGGGAGAAACACGTGAATTGTAAATGTTTTTTCGTAGCCTGTAATGTTTTTCGTATATATTTTTAATAATTTAATATATTATACATTTTAAAAGTGTATTTTAATCGGTCTTTTCCTGATCTTTAAATAAGTAAGCCGAGTACCCCTTATTGATGGAACGTTTTAGGGTAGAAATTAGTACAGTTAATTCAATGAAAACATTATGAAAAATTAAAATATATTAAAAAAAAATCAATCTAGAAAAAAAAGTTAAATATATATTATAAAATACGCACTTGTTTGTAATTTCGTAAAAGGATCGAACCGAACTAATATTGATATAACATAATGATATATTTTTTTAATTATTGCGAATAATTCGATGAAATATTTGTATCCTTAAGTAGATACGTATTTTTTTTTCTAAAAAATCTATAGAGGCTACTAATTACTTATTTAATTCGGACCTCCTGTATTTACAGTAAATAAATAATTTCACTATTATTTTACTACATCAATTCTATATTATTTTATTTTGCATTTATTTATTTCTATCTTCTTTATATGCATTTTTATATCTAAATAGCACAAAATAGCACTGCATAAATTATGTTTTCATCCATCGCAAAACTAAAGCTTTTTATCGCATTCATTTCAGAGCATACATGTTTCGCACAATGCGTGAGTGTATGTCTGTGTGTGTGTGGCTTAATCCAGATGACATGTGTCCCTGAGCAACATATATTCAAGTGCAAAACTCATACAAAACATAGAGATATGTCAAACGCAAGACTATGTTTTTGTGCGCGCACTCGACTGCCTTTTCATAAATTAATGCGCACGTTTGCGTCTCTATATAAAGAGAAATACACAGGTAAAAAAATGAGAAGAACGTGAACGCATAACGTTGATGAAGCGAGCTCGAGCACGAGCCCCGCTGAATAACCGGTCTGAGGTGTTAATGACCGCCACCTAAATTATCTTCTTGAACTGCGCGCTCTCGAACGCGCACTCGCACTCGCGAGCGACTCTGACTTATATTCATTTATTTATATTTATATTTATATATGTATACGTGTTTATAATAATAAAATAAGCGAAGATTATTGCTTTATTATAAGAATTAATACAGACGCAAGCGCATGCACTTCGACTTTAAGACATACTTTTGCTGTTTGTGCAAGTGTATTATGTGTCTGTGAGTCCAGGCGTGAGGCGTCTTGATAAATTCCCTTTTAATGCGTTTGCTACATACAATTCTGTTCGAGCGTCTTTAAGGCGTGCCTGTTGTTGTCAGATTGTCGGGATCGATACAGTAATTATTTGCCTTTAATTAGTTGTTTATTTGTATATGTGTTTGTGTATTGTATACACACTCAGACTATGGAACTATACACAAAGAGTTTGTAAGTATTTGCACATAATTTATTCACAACTATCGAAGAGCGTGTGTGTGTGTGTGTGTGTGTGTTTGATCGTCCTGACCTTATCCTTACGCCTTTGCACAATAAATAAGATATAAAAAAGCGAGCTTGCTTGCTGCCCTGTACGCACCCTCTTTCGCGGCTATTAATATAATTCTATATGCACAGCAAGTGCGCACTTTCGCCGATATACATACTGTACACATACCCTCTTTTCCGAGCGGCTCGGCGAACGCCAGTAATTAAATATTCATACGGAAAAGAATTTTCCTGTTTTTTCTCCTGTATACACAATGTACGCACAAATTCAAATCAATGCAATGCAGACGAGGGCGAGGTGGGGGTGCAAAGGGGCGTAGGACGCACGCAGACATTTGTACAAAAGAACCGTAATTAAAAATTTCCTCGCGAGCGTGCTCCAAGCGTGCTTGCGGGGCAGAGCTTTTTCTGATATAGCTGTATAGGCAAAAGTTTTCCGCGCCTTGAAAAAGTTTTAATTGCAGGACACGCGTACGCGTTCGTTTAATTAGCTCTTTTTCGTACATAAATAAATTATATAATAAGAAAATCGTTGTTTTCAATTCGATTTTTTTACATACATAAAATTATTCTAAGGAAAAATCACGATTCCCTATTATTCTCTGAAATTAAGTGCTAATTCAACTTAAAGTCAAATATTTTTATAAGTTACGAAATACGGATAGCTTGATGATATTTTAAGCAACCACTCTACCAAATTGTATTATTTTCAAATTTGACAAAATAATATAGATCAGGGGTTCTTAATCTTGTGCTAAAACGACCAAATATAAATATACAATCTCGCGCTCCTTTTTAAATATATGAAATCAATTGTGGTAAATGAATGGAAATGGAAAATCAATTAATTAAAGAACAAAAATTATTCATTTTTCAAAACTAAAGATAAAATTATATAAAAGAAAATTATATACAAAAAAAATTATTTAATAAACCTATAAAAAAACAATTTCAATGAAGCCAAAATATCAATCAAACAAAAGATCCAAAATAAAGTTAAAAATTATTTTAAATTGCCAAAATATAAATCAAGTCAATTATATTAAAAATGTCAAAATTGTCAATAAAAGCAAAGCAATAAATTTCAAATAATTGAAATAATTAAAATATCAATCAAACAAAAGATTTTAATTGAAATTAAAAATTATTTAAAATTTGTAAAAATATAAATCAAGTCAATTATATTAAAAATGAAAAAAATGTGAATACATTATTAAATACAAAGATATAAACTATGGCAAACAAATCCAAGCTGGAGCTTTTTATTTCTGGGCAAGTGGAAATTCAAAGATTTCAAAAATACGTTTTATACAAATTTAATCAATTTAAGTCATACTTTCTATGGCTTTATTAAAAAAATGCTTATTTTGCATATTTCTGCTTAATTTAGAGCAAACACTTATTTTAGTTCTTATTTTATTTTATTTTGCGCAAAAGAAGAAAAATAAAAAAACTTAAAAAAAATATGATAAAAAACAGTAATTTTAAAATATTGTTGGAGATTTTAAAATATAATGCAATATTTTTTTTATAATTTTAATAACTTTGTTAAATTTAAAAAAAAATACCAAAAAAATAAAATGGTTTTTGTTAAAAAAAAAAAGTTTTCAAAAATGCAGAATTTATTGCCTCGTGATAACCGTCAGCGCATATAGCTTTGACCTGAACGAATGCCAGCTAAAACATAAAAACATGATGGCAACTTAAAAAAGGAGTTTTTATTTAAAATGCATTTAACTTTCACTTGAACAATAGTAAAATGTTGCACTCATTAAATGGATTTTCTTTAGTCGAGAAACTAAAACGCCATGTAAATTTTTTAATAAATTAAAATATCATAATTTAAGATAGATTAAACAATTTGTGTTTTTTTGGTTTACATTTTGTGATTATAATTTATTTTTAGCGATGTTAGATAAATTGATTAATTTATTATAATGGATTATTTATTATAATAGATTTTTGGATTTTTTCGAATAGCCGTTTGCTTATGACTTATGCTGTAGTTCTCAATTATTTCGATTATTCGTTTACGTTTTAGTATCGCTGTTAAAAACTTAGGATTAGGTATATTTTTAGAATTATAGTTTGCTTTAGGAGAGCTAGTAGCATCAGGTTCTTTAGCATATGGCAGGTGAGTTTGGAATGCAAGTTTATTTTTGGGATCCTGAGGATGAACCCTACCCAAAAATATATACTTCCTTGGTTTTTGGTTTTTGCTTGTTTGAAAAAAAAACGATTAATAGAAAATAATCGATTATTTTTTAACATCGATTATAATCTATATATAATTTAGGGCATATTTATGGCTTTTTTAAGCGGCTATAATCATATATTTTTGAAGATTATTTTTGTTTGCCCTAATTATAACATTTAAATTATTTTAAAAAAACGAAAAAAAAGAAATTTCCTCATTTTTTTTATTTCATATAATTTAACTTTTGTTCGAAGGTTTGCATTTGAAACAATATTGGTAAAATATCGTTCAGCACATAATGGATAATATAAAAAAACAACAAAAGTCAACTGGATAAAATATAAAAAATAACCAAACTTATAACAACTATAAAACTTTGTTATATTAATATTAATAATATAATAATAATAATAATTCTAAGCACTTTTTCAATTATGCCAATATAATAAACCCTTATATAAATAAGAGCTTTAGCTCGTTATATTTGTTAAATAAATGATTTAAAAAGAAATCTTTTATAAATATATCGAATTTAACGTTTTTTTATAAATCTAAAAAAAATTGCTTTTATAAACCTTTTCATTAGTCTGCAATATCCAGTTATTCATATATTCTAGTGGCAAAAGAGTTTTTCTAAGACCCGTTTTTTATTATTATTAATCCTTTATTTATTAAAATTATATTTCTGGATTACATTTCTAAATAAAAATATATAAACACGTATAATAAGTTTCCTGGCCTTCTATAGGATGTTCTATCATTGGTTTTGGCCAACACAAATTTCTCCCCGGGCCATTTTACATTTTTAAAATTGCTCGTTTGCCGCATAAAAACACTATTTTTAAATAATCAAAAAAAACAATTAATTTTTAATTTTACTTTAATTTTACTCTACTTACAATTTTATTGTCATCTTAACTGATTTTGAGGATTTATCTGATTTGACTTCTATAATTCATTTTCTCAAATATGTTCTGTTGTACAATTTTAAATCTATCCATAAAAATAGCTATGCATTGTTATTTTATTAATTCTATTTGCAAGTACTGTAGCTGCTCTTTTATTAAGATATTTTTCGAATCAAAAAATTATAGGTCGAATTATTTCGAAATTGTACAAGGTTAAATCAAATTAGAAAATAAAACTGTGCCCATTTTATTTACCAAAAAAAAATCTTGTTACCAAAAAAAAATATCAAAAAACTATTCAGTGTTCCTTTTTTATTATACTATAGACTATATAGGGCGGCTTTCAACCTTCATACAAGATGAGAAATACCTCGATGGACATAAAACACTCTTCAATTAAATTCAGATTCTATATGTTTAATATAAATGATTTCTCCACAATTGCATCTAATGAAAGTATTATAGAGGACAGGAGTATCAAAAGACCCAGTTTATTATTCACTTCAAAGAACCATAATTTCAAAAAAATCTTTGAGGTCGACAAAAATTTGGGGTAATGGAAATAAATGATGATAGTAAATAATATAAAAAGAGTTTTTCAAAAATATGATAATGGGACAATTTTAGAGCCGATTTAGTTGTTATGTAATTTTTTCCTGACGAACTATATGAAAAATCGAAAAAAAAAAAACAAAATTCGTTTTTCCTGTCCAATCATTTTTAAAATATTTACATAAAAGAAAAAAAAAAAGAGTTTTT
>JAAAKO020056612.1:0-25213 GCA_010015015.2 Bolitophila cinerea | reverse complement strand
TACATATATTAAAAAAAATTAAGTTTACAAAAAACACAAACATTTAGACTTGACCAATCAGAGCATTTAGGAAGGATTTACGGAAGTTAAAGTACGTAAATGTTTAAGGACCATTATTGTGCTAACACTGGAGAAAAAGCACATGTTGAACGTCAGAATTTCTCGGTTTTCAATTTTTGAAGGCGTTTATAGATTTTTTGAAATTTGATTTTTTATAATAAAATAAAATATAGGTTTGAATTAATTAATTGCGCTAATTACGAATATGATATTGACAATTGGAGCAAAATTCCCCTGAAGGGGGAGGGGCTTTAAATAACAATTGGCCGTATTTTAATGATTCTAATTGGGACGTATTTTGAGGTGGGAAGTTCGAAAATAAATGCTAACTTAAGAGAAAACCTAACATTTTTTATAAGCCATTGCCTGACCTTCTATTCTTATCTATTTCCTGGTAAATAATATTAATATAAGTCTTTATAAAATTGTCTTATTAAACATACTTTATACCTTTAAACCCCTCTCCTCCCTTAAGGAGACTTTTGTCCCATTTTTCAATATCATATTCGTAATCAGTGAAAAAAATAACTTAAATTTTATCAATAATAATTAGCACCAAAATTGTTTAAAGATGTTGTCCTTGAAACACATGTGATCTCATAATTTTATGTATGTACAGCTTATTAGATGAACATACTTTGAAAGATATTTATAGATATTTTTATCATATAACCATAATTAGCCAAAATGTATTAAGTCGATATTATGGAAGGAAAACCTTTTTTTGGCGCCATTCTTCATGAAATCGGTTTTGGGGGATGTTTTTTGCAAAAAAAAGATTTCGTTCGAATCTAGATATTAGTATTAGCTGTTAACAATATAAATTCGAGAAAAAAGATGAACTCAAATCTACCACCGGCAACAGTTATTATCGTGAAAAATTCGAGTAATTAAAAATTGAGTTAGATAATAGATATAATCGAGAAATGATAAATTCGAGAAAAAATGCATTCGAATCTACCCCGGAAATAGATATTTCGCGATAATTTAGTAAAATCAAGATTACCTTGAATCTATCTCTAAAACAGATAGTATCGAGAAAAAACTCGAATATAGCTCGGAAATATATTTAATAAAAAATCATGATCAATTTTAAAAAAATATATATTTGAAAATAGCTCAAAGTAATTTGTTTGTTTTAATTATTTTGTATATTTTGCAAAAAACTTCGAGAAATATTCCGAGACTTTATCAGAAAACTGAACAAAAAAGATTGTAAAATCAATGAAATCTGAAAGTAACATTAATAATTGATCTTTTTAGATATAAAAACGTAGCCAAATATAGTCTTCAATATTTGCTCTGATAGGTCCTGCACACATATACACAAAAAGACACATACACACACAACATACCAAAGAAAAGATCTTGAGATCTTAATATATAATATATATATAGATTAAATGTATAGATAATTATTAGAGTTATTATTAACGGATAATTCATCGCTGTACATAAACATTAAAATATTGTGATGAATTGCCAAAAAATGGAAAACCAACGACTTATGAGAAAACGATAGGAGATAAATCTTTAAAAAACAGTAGTTTAGACAAAACACGCATTGTAGTAATATTAAACTGTTTATATGTGTCCGTATATATATAAATACCTTATGTCTATAATATATGCAATCTATATTTAGTCTATATCACACTACTAACTCTAACATATACTCTACAATAGTAGACCGCGCGCATCTGTACGATTTCCATATGTCTAAAACAATAAGTAAACATACGAGTATTCGACGAAAAGCTTTTCTTCCTTAGACTGTAACTTAAGTAACTGTTTATTATTTAAACGTGATTTTGTGAGGGTGGATAAGAATATGGTAATAATATATTAAAAAGAGTATTATGAAATTAAATTGTAAAAAGATTTTTATATTCTTTTTTACGTTGGTTTTCGGTCTATATTTGGTCGTTTATTGCAAGAAAAAAATAAAAACTTACCACAACTTTCCATGGTAATACTCATAACTCCTTAAAACATCTAATTATTTGGTTTTCTTAATTTTATTAAAATATAATGTTATATAAATAAAGTATCAGGGAATTCCTTTAAAAAGTGTAGACCAAATTTATTTCAAACCCATTTCAAAGAACTCTCATAAAAGTCACTAATTACTTTTCCTTTCCAAATATATAAATACATACACTTAAATAATTACTGCTATCGCGCCCACGCACTCTAAAACAAACATAATAGTATATAATGTATAGCACGTGTAATGTGTAAATTATACAACAATTACTCGAAAATAAACGACTTTTATAAACCTTCAACACAATAAAACGAGTTAAAACATACAACAACAACAACAACAAAAACAAACAAATAAATACAAACAAGTTATATATTAGCATAACGAACAACCAACCACATACGATTTTTAAACCGTGTTCAAAATAATTACCAAAAACGCGGAAAAATTATATATTCACACATGACACAAAGAATACTCATTCAAAGTCACCAGCTCACAAAACCATTTATTATTAAAACTGATAATAAATAATAATAATAATAAACATAACACAAACACATACAAATCTAGGAAAAAAATAAAATTATATTTATATACACATCACACACAAACACGAAACCAAACGCATTTGGGAAATGCATGCGCGAAGAAGATTAATAAAAAAGAAAAACAAACAAAAAATAACAACAACAAAAGAAAACACAAATTTATATGTATAGTTTAACATGAATGTTAGAAAAAAGGATGTAATTTAAAAACAACAACAAAACTCAAAAACAAGCAAAATCGATGTTAACATTAATTTAGTATTATTGTTAAAAATAATTTTCAAAAGAAAGAATAAATAATTTATTTATTAAAAACGGAGTGTTTTTTGTTGATATAAATAAATAAATCTGAATGACGAAATGCCTGAAAATCAAAACCCTAAAATTTATGATCCTAAGAAATATATTTTTGCGCTTTTTTAAAAGAAAAGCTCAGGTTGTCATCTCCAATGATTATTTTTAATTGATTTTTTATCATCCACACGCGGACAGCATTTCTTTTTCAGGATTTCTTTTTGGGCATTGATTTTGTGGCATTTGATTTTTAAAGCATTTGATTTTCAGGCTTTTAGTTTTCAGGATTATGATTTAAGGATTTCTATTTCGACTTCAGAATTTTCGGATTCAAGATTTCATCACCAACCTTTTTTCAGGATTTGGTTTTTCAGTTACTTTTTGGGCCCTCTGTGATTTTAGGATTTTTATTTCAGGCAATAAATGACATCAGGATTTCAGAAGAATTTTTTAGATTTTATTTTTCTGGATTTAGAAAATTATCTGGCATGACATTTTTATTATTTTTTCTTTATGTCGTCCCGCAAAAATGACTGATTAGATATTAGAATTAGGAATGAGAGACAAAATCCAGATAAAATCAATATGACATACCCAAACCTTGGCGTTTATTCGGGATTACGTTATTCAGGATTTTGTCTGTCGGGATTATATGTCGTTCAGGTTTTCAGATTTACAGGCATTTGGTTTTCAAAATTTAGTTTTTTTGGAATTATGACTCAGGTTTATTATTTCAAGAAAATGATTAAAGGATTTTGTCAGCAGCTGTTTGTTAGCTTGTTTTTGTTGTTGTAGTGGGATTTTATTCATTTTTTTCATTCAAAATAATATGCCTTATTTTCAGATTTTTTCTGATATTTGGTTTTTCGGAAAGTGATTTCAGGATCTCGTTTACAGTCAATGCTCCAATAAAAAATATGTTTTTGTAAAAATATACGTGGTGCACGGTATTATTATTATTTTGGGTGAGCTTTTTAATTTAATAAATTATTTTATTATAATGTTATAATGTTTTATTATGTATAAAATCCTGAAATCATAATTGTGAAAAGTAAAAAAAAATGCTTGAAAAGTCAAGTGCATGAAAATAAATCTTTACAAAAACTGCGTTGCAATTTTAAGGGCGTGTTATCCTAACTTTGAGTTGGTGTCTGGATTCAAGAAGTTCCACCGATTTCGGTGGCTCTGTTATTGGCTGGGAAGAGGCTGAGTCTGTAATAAGTGTTAATAAAATCCTATAGGCGATTAGTTCCTTTTCGCCATACAAGTCGCCAGGTGAGGACGAGATTTTTCCAGCTGTTCTTCCGAATAGTCTAGAGGTAATCAAAAGTCCACTTTGTAAAATATTTAGGGGCTGGTTGGCTTGGGGTTACATGCCGGAGTCCTGGAGAAATGTTCGTGACGCAATAATTCCAAAACCTGGACAGACGTCTTATGTAACTACAAAGTCATTTAGACCTTTAAACAAACCACTACCAAATCCTCTAACTACAATTAAAAGCAGCAACAGCTAATCTACGAAATTTGTATGGTGAAAGTGAACATTCTAAATAAAGAGTGTTCGACTTTCGATCGTATTCTGGCAATGTCGGAAGGCTTTAAGTAGGTCTTGGGGTATTTCTCCTAAAGTGGTTCACTGGTTCTACGTAGCCATTATTAGACCCCTGGCTACATATGCCTCCATAATATCGTGGCAGAGAGCTAGGAGGCCAACGGTCGTTAGACATTTCGAAAAAAATCAACGGCTTGTTTGTATCGGCATCTCGAGTGCTATGAAAACCACTTCAACATCCGTTCTGGAAGTGCTTTTGAATCTACAAACTCTTCACTTCTTTATTGAAGCGGATGCCAGGGCGGCGACGCAAAAGCTATTTCTTAATAGATGTCACGCCTCTATCTGGAGCGAGAACATAACTTCAAAGTCGGAGTTTTGAATGCCGTCCGATTATGTCATACCAACATTCCGCTTTGAAAGGCCTTTTTAAAGTAACGATACCTACCAGGGAGGAATGGAGCACTGGTGGACTCCCTCCATTGGATGGGAGTGTGTTCTACACCGACGGCTCTCTTCAAAATGGTAAGTCAGGGGCTGGTATACACAATGCCAGCTCCCAAGCATTAGATATGTCCATGTCACTTGTCTTTCAGACAGAAGTGTATGCAATCCTCGTCTGCTGTTTGGAAATCCAGAAATCGGACGAGATTGATGGGACTGTCTATATTTGCTCCGACAGTCAAGCAGCTTTGAGAGCGTTAAGTGCATCCAGATTTAATTCAGGATTAGTACTTGACTGCTGGCAAAAGCTTCAAGATCCTGGGTTATAGACCTGATGAAAAACTCTCACACTGGACCCCCAGGACTGGCTGTGAAATATCGAAGCTATTCCAGTGAGACGTTAACCAATTTGCGCTAAAGTTTTAGTGCCAGGATCTCGGCTTAGTTTGCGGAATCTTAACAGGACACTGTAAACTAAATAAGCACCTGCATATAGGTTGGGATTTTCTGAAAGACATTTTTTCGCCGAATGCCTCGCACTAATCAATTTAAGATGGAGAGTGTTTCATTCCCACCAGATATCCCGTGATGAAATCCACCGCCTCCCTCTTGGGAAGATCATCATCACCTTATGCCCTAAAAAACTATTGAACTTGCTGTCAAAGTAAAGTAAAAAAAAAAACAAAATCAATTTCTGTTTTCAGACCTATCAGTATGGTCTCTCCAAAATGCTTGAAGTAATTGTGAAAAATCAAATGAACATTTTCCTGAACAGCAAAAAACTTTACAATTACATTCAGTCTGGATTCGTAGTCACCCACAGTACTATACTTCTGCTATTCTTAAGGTATCTGAATAATCTGAATAATCTTGTAGAAAAACGCATATCAGTTTTAATTTTATTGGATTTTAGTAAAGCTTTTAATTCTATATACCATGCCACACTATGCACTAAGTTAAAAACACAGTTCAATTTTTTTACTCTGCTGGTGATTTTTTATATTCTTCTATTTAGGGGCCGTATACAAAAACTGGGGTACCACAAGGATCAGTTTACACTACTGTTTACTGTTTACACTATATATTAATCATATTACTTCCGTAATTAAATAAGTGCACTGAAAACATAAATAGAAAACATAAATATAGTTTACTCTTCGTAAACTAAATTCCGTCAATCAGTTCATCCCATATACGCCGAAAACTATAAATGTGGGCTAAAGATAGAAGTGATAGCATTGGTGACCATTACAGTGACATTCTTGGGTTTCCTCAGCCCTCTTACTTAAAATATCGGACAGCAGTTTATGTAAAAAAGGTTATTATGTACCACTCTCCGACGTATATTCATAATAAGTTAGAGCACAATAAATTATATATTATACCAACCCATAATTGCACTAGAATAAATAATTGTTCATTTTATGTGAATGCAATATCAGCCACTTTAAATTTATGTTTTTTAATTATTATATATTATATATTATAGACTCCCTGCTTTTTACTTTAATAAACATTATACCAGAAATAGCTTGTATCTTTTGAGCAAATTCCACTCATAATCTGACAAATAGTATAGTATGAATTTTTATAGTTTGTATGCATAAATAACAAAAAAAGTTTTAGTTCATATTACCAAAATTTAAACTCCTTTATCATTTGTATAGGACAAAATGTCCTTTTGATAATAAATAAATGAATTTAAATATTAAACAGTCACATCAGTCGGAAACGACGCAATGTTCTTGTTTTCAGTATATCAAAATACATTATTATAAAGATCATATCTAAACTGGCAGTTTTAATTAATTATAACTGGCTTTCGACAGCAATTGCATTTCCATGACATCCGTTTAAATATTGTTCTCCAATTCTACCCAGCAAAAATCCAAAGCAAATATCCTAAAAAATACTATGTTTTTCAGATTCACACTTTCAGTATCAGCAAAATGACCCATTGGCTATTATACCAAATACCAGGTTTAGGATTTCTGCTGGTTTATACTTTTGAATTATATTATATTTATTTGATCCTTTTTTAGGCATTTAAAATTAGTTAGGTCTAAACTCAGAGCGCAATTAAAATAATTCACGCTTAAAAACTTCTCATCTTCTTTGGGCTTGATAAGATTGTCTTTAAAAAAAAGTAAATCTTTTCCTAACCTGAAGAATTTAGAATGTCTTCAAATTAGGTTAACCCTATGGCTATCAATGATGAGGATAATTTGCGTTTTAACGTAAAATATGAATTCAAATCAAATATTTGTTATTATACCACGCCGATTTGTTATTAATCGTACACATTTCACTTGCAATTTGTTTCATAATCTCACTCATATACTGATATACGGTATATGTATAAATAAATAACAACCAATTAACTTGAAGTGCAGAACACTAAATATACAATTTATTGTATTTAGTAAATATCAATTATATATATTACACTTTATTGTATGCCGACGAATATACACAGAGGAAGAGAAAGAAAAACGTAATTATAATACTTGGAAAATATCAAAAAGGAATGAACTTTTGTGTTGCCTGCAGTACTGTCCAAATAAAACCATTTTGCGTTTACTATTGTTGCCGGACCGCAGAAGAATAATAAAAGGATGGGATTCAAGCAAATGCATATTTAACCGCGGCTATTGACCAAATCCTCAGGGTTGAACATGCCCTAAAACACACACACAAAGATATATGTTAATGTTATGTAAACAAATTAGGTAATATAATATATCTTACCCTGGCACGACGCAGAATTGAATCCTTGCTAGCATCGTATGGATGATCCTTCGACGGGATCTCCAAAATAGCCGGAATTGGCGTTGTCTGGGCGTCGATCACGTGACGAATCAACTCGGCGTAGTTCTGATTGATCAGAATGATGTCGATATCGTCGCGCTTTACGAAACGCTTGAAGCAGTCCTCAATCTCGCTGACGGCTGTGTCTGTAAGTAAAAAGACATTAAATCATGATCATGGTGGACTCCGACAGACAGGTTTTAGCATCTTTTATGTACATACTCTTGTCGACAACCATGAAATTGGGGTGACGATTCTTGTTGATCTCACCAACTCCACCGAGAAGGAATCCCACGCAAGTGTCCTGAAAGCATATAAAGAAAAAAAACATAATGTAGGACAACTTGAAAATCAATCAAAATACATTGGACAAGAGCAAAAAAATTGCAAACATATTATCACAAAATTCAACATTTCCAGATAGACTGGCACTTTTTTAAAGTGATGCTCAGCTAAAGCGTACACCTAATTACCTCATCCCCGATCACGGAGATCAGTTTTCCCTTAGCAGCTGAGTGGAGAGCCATTTTTCTGTAGATTTATTTTCACGAACTGGGAAGTGCACCTTGCAGATAAAATGTCAGCTCTTTTCAGTTTTTCAATCTGTCAGCTGACTAGCGGCGTGACTTTAACCTCTGACGTTTAATAGTTCACAATAGTATTTTTGCTGTAACGTGAAGTTTGTGTTGAATTAAATTAAACGTCACACTCTAGACACAAACCCATATCGCCTCATTTAAAACATGTGGTGTTTCTTGCGCCATATTCCCATAAATTGTATATATTCCGAGAATGGCGTACAAAAATAGTATGTAGATTCGAATCGACTCGACTTTGTCGATGTAATAAACAAACACACTTCCTCGTATAGCTGTCATTGTAATTATTTTATTTGTTTCCAACTGAAGATTGGCAAAATAGAAAATAGTGTGTTTACAAACATTGGGAAGAATCTGCATTAGTTTTAAAAATTGTCTAGTATTAAACAATTAAAATGAATCCCTTAACGTAAGTATAATTGTCTACTTTTAAATATATAATCATTTTCTAATCAGTAATTACATTAAAACAGGAACATGAAAAACGTGCTCAAGCTCAGCGAGGCAGATCTAAAATACGGCCAGAAGTCATCCTGGCACGACCAGTATCGAACAAGTGCCTGGATTTTTGTGGGCGGACTACCGTACGACCTGAGCGAAGGTGACATCATCTGTGTGTTCTCGCAGTACGGTGAAATCGTAAACATCAACCTGATACGTGACAAGGTGACGGGAAAACAGAAAGGTTTCTGTTTTATATGTTATGAAGATCAACGATCAACAAATCTGGCAGTAGACAATTTAAATGGTGTCAAGGTACGTGTGGAATTTCTAATGCATATACAATTAAACATGCTTATATAAATTATATCTAGATTCTAGGTAAATCAATGCGGGTCGACCACGTGAACAACTACAAGCCACCGAAAGATCACGAGAAAACCGACGAGGAAACAAAACGATTGTACCGCGAAGGTTGTGCGCCTAAAGTACAAATTCCCGTAGAGCACATTAAAAAGGAAGTGTATGAACCGGAAATCGTTGGTGGTGTACGTCTCCCACAACGTCTGCCCATACAATCATATAAACAGGAGGCTGATGCAGACGTACCCTCAAAATCTAGTAAAAAAGAAAAAAAGGTACACAACGAAAAAAAAAATTATAAATAAAGTATTTAAAATTAAATTTATTTTAATTTCAGAGTAAAAAATCTAGAAAAGAAAAGAAAAGCAAACACAAGAAGAAACGAACGAAGAGCTCGTCCGAATCCGAGTCGTCATCTTCGGAAGAGGAATCTGAAAAACGACGAAAAAAGAATCGCTAAGACAATAAATTGTACGAATATTTTCATTTTTTAAAGAATGTATAATAATAATTATTAAAATGCAACATATACAAGTATAATTCTAATGGAAATCAGACAAATGCAGACAAACAATAAAAAAACAGTCGGAAATAAATATCAAGAGCGATAGCTGATTGACTTTTTGGACCCACGACGCAGGGACAACCGCCTGTCTGTCAACTCGGTATCAGATTCTGTTTCAGACGGATGACGTTTTGCTTTCTTGGTAGACTTTTTCTGATCCACCACATCAACGGACATATTTAGACGTTTCGCAGATTTTGAACGTTTATCACAGATAGCATTCGAATTGGAAGCACTTTTGTTTGGTAGGGCTGCTTTAACTGGAGTAATTGAAACTTTCATGGGAACAGTAGTCTTTGGACTCGGAAAGCTATCCGGTTCAACTTCAGTGGGCTCTTCATGCACTTCGGGCACAACTTCACACCGTTTCATGTGGATTACCAGGGATCTTGGAGTAATAAATAATTTACCACATCCCAAACATTTCAAGGACTTGTGAACGTTTTCCGACAGAGACGGTGAGAACTGGATTTTATCATCAGAATCCGAATCACTGTCAGATTCATCTTTAAACAGTTCATCGGTTTTGGCATTTGCGATACTCTGCTGAAAACTGCTGCGGTGAGCAGGTGAACATTTAGCTGATCGTTTAGGAGTGCGTTCCGGATCACTGGATGTTATTTTATTCGGAGAATTTTTCGTATTTGATTTTATATGAGTCCTTTGAATCTGTTCAGGCTTCTCTACATCCATTACTGAAAACGATATATCATCAATTTTTAAATTTGTCAGACTCTGCTTACGACCCTGACGGATGTTCGGTTTATGAGTAATCATTGGAATCGAAATATCCCCAATAGCAATGTTATCTAGTTCTTGTTTCAATTTCGACATTGGTGACAGAACAGTCTGCATTTGCTGTCGACGAACTGTCTCTTTTGTTTGTTTGGGTCGGTATACAATAATAATTGATTCAACATTATTTGCTTCCATGTTTGCACTTTGGGTGTTCATATTTTCCGTATACTGAAATTCAGTTACTTCGGGCTCAGCCATTGCCGACACATTTGGTTCTAACTTTGGACGCAGTAGTTCGTCGAAGAGAGCAGTTTCGGAAATATTATTATTGTTAAAGCGTTTTATTGTTTTTCCGTTGATCCGCTTGCGTTTGTTGGACGACAATTCTTCGAATTGGTCTAAATATGTTGCCCGCACCGTTTGACCGTTGCCATCGATGTACTCAACATACTTGTAGGTACCATCAACTGAAGAACATTCATACGTTGGCAATGTGGTGGATGGTTGCACCTCAAATCCGGTGTTCAAATTAAAGTCCAAGTAGACCGGGCATGATGAACTATTATTGTCTGGCACATACGTATTTGATACTGATGAAGAATCTAATCTAATCGTAGGTTCAATTGAATCTAAACAATCATCAGAGTAATTCTCAAGATATGTATTAGTTTTAATTGATTCAAAGAAACCGCTGTTGTTGTTTTTATTGTCATCTTCAAACAAAGCCGCTGTTGTACTTTGAGTATTCAAAAATTTTGAATGTAGGGACGTCTCTGAATGCTCCACAGGTTTTAAAAGCTCATCAAACATATCATAAGATATGTAGGTTTTAATTTCAGCTTCGAAGGACTTGTCTTCTGTGGCAGGTCTAAAATTGAAAAAATATATTTTATTTTAATTTCAAATAAATAAAACAAATTGCATTACTGGCTGAGAAAATGTTCCAATGTGGAATCGAATTCAGATTGGTCAGCATCGCTTCTTTTCTTCCTACAATAAAATAAACTTTAAAATTTGTCATAAATTCGTTATTATTTAAAAAAAAACTTACTCATCGTGTACAACAACAACAGTGCCATCGTTTTGTACTTGAAAGGGTAACGATTGCAATGCTTCATCAATTTCCAATGCCTCAACCGATTGTGGTCCATTTGAAACTGCTACCTGTTGCTGCTGAACCAGGTCGTCTAGATTAAAGTCATCATCTTGATGGTGTTCTTCGTCAGTCGTTTGTTTTAAGTCTGGCCCTGCATAGACATCCAACAGGTTTGTATCAAACTGATAATAGAGATTATTATCCATTTAAACGAACGGATATTATTGCTTTTTAATAACTAATTAAGATTTAAAAAGAACTAAAGCATAATGTCGCTGTCCAAAAAAGAGATTCTTATATTCAATATATATTTAAATAAAGAATGATTTATGATTCGTGGTCGCAGTTATAATGTCAATGTGGTTCTATATTTTTTAATTTTATCGGACAAATTTAAAAAGCAAAGCTTTCTGATCAGCAGAGAGCCGAAGAGGAAAGACGGAAGAGACAGACAAGAGAGACCTATAAACAGTTCAAAGCGCTTTAATAAAAATAATTCACAATGGATTTATATTGTTGCAGTTTTTATGGTTAAGAACTTATCTACAAACTAATATAAACAAATATTATTATGAAGATATTAATTTTAAAAAAAGTATTATATTTAAATTTAAAGATATATTATGTTATGATAACAATTTTTTAGCTAACCAGCAAATATAATTGTAGCAGTTCTTTGCACATTCTCTGCTTTTTTAGCCTCCTGTAGAAAAATATATTATAGATCATAGTATAGATCAAATTTTAAAGAGTACTTTGAGATTTATAAATACTAGGCGATTTTTTTAAAACACATCATTATTCAGAAATTTCATTATTTTTCTAAATTCAACGCATCTAATTATTGTAATCTAAACTTAATTAATTATATTATATATATTAACGAAAAGCGATGTTTTCTATGTTAAAAATAATTTTCAAAGAATGTAACGAGTCGTCACACATACCGTATTAGGCGCCATCTATGGGGAGGAATACTCACTGAGCACTCATGTACTTAGTACGCAGCCAAGGGAGTGACATTTAATTGCCAGAAGAGAGGATGTCAATTATTATGATGGATCACATAGAAGTGATTCCAATTGGAATATTGCGTGTGCGCAAGGCGCACTATTCTTATTAGTAATAAGTTGTAACTATAGTTTTAAGAAATTAGTGCTTAGTTTAAAGCGGTATGTATTTATAAGAATAAGTGTAAATAGTAAAATAAATATAATTATATTATTTATTATAAATATATAGACAAGGCCGCTTTACGGTCACCGTATAAAAGAAACACTTGTGTTTTATTTGGGACAACGGCTGTCTCAAAGGGCACCTGCCAGGACAGGGTGTTACAAGAGGGAATTGTTTGAATGAATGTGATGTGCATTTGTACGGATCATCCCTTTAGGATCGTCAAAAGTTAAGTGTTGTCATCTTAGTTGGAGTTTGCCAATAAAAACGGGGTTAACTTTTTGAGAGTGACTCACTTTAAATTCAAAATACAAAAAAGCAATAATTAAGAATGAGTTAGTTGTCATCCATGGGGACCCAGTGAGTCATCAATCGTAATTTTTTATAGTTTATAATTTAGCTAATAAAATCATCATCCATTTCCCGTGCTCGTGCGTGAATCACTGTAAATTCGTGTTGCACATTTCAAATAATTGTTCATTGTGAATTAATTATAATTGTAACTTTGTATGCTCTCGCTACTGTATATGCAACAAAACATAATAAAGCACACACATACCCAAACTGAAACATACACACGCTCGCACAAACACCTTTGCAGTTGCAAGTATTGGAAGTGCATCAAAACATTTGTCCGATTTGAGGTTATACATGCTATAAAAAAAACTTGTCTGTCAAAAAAAAATTGCCGCAAAAGTAGAAATGTGTGTTCTCTAGAAAAAAGTGTTTTTTTGAGTTAAACCATTGTTCAAATTAGTAAAACTATTAGGAAATTTGTCCTCTGGCCAAGTTACTAGAAAGTAAGTGTAGAACTCTATTTTAATAAGGTATTTCTGCGGTTCCAACGTGCAACGTTCTCCGATTCTACTGTTGAATAGTTCCATTTATAGACAGAGAAACTCGTGCATGAATTGAACGTTGTGAAATATGTTACTATTTATGCAAATTAGGCTTATTGATTATTATTAGTTGTTGTGTGTGTTCAGTATAAACTAGAGAATACATTCAGTGATTGACATTGACCAATTCATGCATTCCAATGCAATCAACCTACATGCTATGCAGCATCTTGCGATTGCATCATTTTTTTATGATTTAATTCATGCATTTATGTATGTATTTGTGTAAAGTACAATTTGTATCATTTATTTGGACTTGTTAAAGATCGTTATCGATAGAATACTCTGCTAGACGTTCCTCGGAAAAGTATTCCAGGAATAAAACTATAAGAGGTAACCACTTTCTTTTTGCTAATACAAATATTTGAAATAATTTGCATTTTATTTGAATTATACTTTATGATTACAAGGTTATTGAAATAACTTTGATTTTTAATTAATATACAAATATTTTTATGTAAAAATAGAATTCTACAGAAATACATAATATTTAAAATTTAAATTATTAATTAAAAACTAAAAAAAATATTTAATGATTTTTTAGGTCTCTTCAAAATACCATTAAAAATATATATCACAACCTTGAATATCAGCTCTTCACAGAAAGATCTTTCACAGTATTTCCAATAATCGAAAGTTCTTTGCATTCAAAACAAATTAATAAAATTCGCGCTAGCGCCGTAATTCACAGAGCGTACAGTTTGTTTATGTATGTGTGCAATGTGCATATTCACTTCTTCAAGAGAAATACGTGTGCGCGTGCGCCCAAACAATTTCTTTATTATATGGATTAGTAGCGTTGCAAAAATATTTTATGCACAAAAAAACACTCATTCACAGTAACAAGCTTGCAATTTAATTTGCATTCGATTTAAAAAACGACTTCGTTTTACGAGAAGTATATATAGCATATATTAGGTACATATATATGTATAATAATCACATAGATGGTAACACGACGACAGTAACTGGTTTTTGTGATTGCCGCCAAGGAGTAATAACATGATGCTAAACAAACTGTTACAAAATTAATGCAATTTCTTGTTTGCACAGAGAACTTGTTCAGCCAATTAAAAGCTGGTACTTCGAAAATCCATAAATCAGTGAAAATCCGTTGTGCGTGTGTGTTGTGTGCGTTAGAGTCTGCAGATCACGTTTTGGGGCATGTGCAAAAGTACGCTAGAAACAAGAACTAGACTGTTCCTCATAAGGTGCTACGCAAAAAGACTACAACATTTCTAAACAGCTGTGCGCTTAAGAACTAAGGTTTTGTGTGTATTTCTGTTTATTTTTACTGCTGCTCCTTTGTCTCTTTTAGTCGATAAGAAGAAGAACACGCAGTTCCCAAAACGTGATCGTGAAATTTCATTCAAGTCTATAAATACTCTAAAGTCAACACACTTGCAACAAAATTGCGCGTTGACATTGCATATCAAAGCTTTTTGCACGGTTGTTTTATATATTGTTGGTACATTCGTATTATATTGATTTGAAGCCAATGTCATGCTAATGATTTTGTATTCGTTGGTTTGAATTTCAGATATAATATGCCGTCTACACAAGATCTGAACTCACCGGCGGGTCTGCCGCTAGTAAGCCCCTCCAGTGAGGTAGGCAATGGTTTCCCGGGACCGGACAATGGTAAAATGAAGATGAAGAAGCAACTTGGTCTAATGGAAGGAGTGGCTATTATTCTCGGAATCATCTTTGGCTCAGGTATGTAATGTGTATTTTTAAAAGTGCTTATAATTATCTTCTGTGAAACCATTGCAGGAATCTTCATATCGCCAAAAGGAGTGATCCAGGAGATGAACTCACCTGGCGGAGCACTGCTTGTGTGGGGACTATGTGGTGTCCTCTCGATGATCGGAGCACTGTGTTACGCTGAGCTCGGCACTTCCATTCCGGTTTCCGGTGGAGACTATGCCTACATAAACGAAGCATTTGGAGGACTACCAGCCTTTTTGTACCTTTGGGATGCAATGTTTATTTTTGTGTACGATTCGTTATTTAATATGAAAATATTACATTTTATAATAATAACCTTTTTCCGATAGACCAACGACAAATGCAATTATGGGACTAACGGTGGCCAATTATGCACTGCAGCCGTTCTTCATGGGCGAATGTGAAGTTCCACCGCTGGCTTCCCAACTGCTGGCGGCCGTACTTATTTGTTTACTGACTTTTATTAACTGTTACGATGTCAAATCTACCACACGGATGCAAAATGTGTTTATGTTTACCAAAATTGCTTCGCTTTTATTGGTTGTCTTTGCCGGAATATACTGGATGGCTTCCGGTAAGTTTTTGTAGACTTTATCTTAAATTATTCAACCCTAAAAAACATGTTTTTTATATAAATTCTCTAATTCTTTTTTTTTTGTTATTTGTAACTAACTTTGACGACCCCTAACTTTTTTGGGCAGTAAAGGGTTAAATGTAAAGAAACAGATATTTTTACAAAATTTACTGAATCTAGTGTCTTTTAAATTTTTACCCCTTTGCTCAATTAGGTTTTGACCATATTTGGGCACCCCCTGATAAGAAGTAAGGGAAAATTTTATTGAATACATTGTCATAGAAAATATGCCTGATCTAAATTATGAAAACACCACTGGCTTCACCCCCACCAAACATGAATAAGCAAGCCGAATACCGTGAATAGCAGTTTGTCTATATTTGGAGATTTTTTTCTCTGAATTTTGTTTAGCTTTGTCTCTTTAATTACTATTCGTTGCAAGTTACATTTAGTTATATTTCTCTGAAAAGTTTTTATAACCATATTAATCATGTTTAATAATCCTAGCCAAACAATAAAAAATATTATTTCAAAATATACACAGGTCACATGGAGAACTTTGAAGGGGCTTTCGAGAATACACAAACCTCACCTGGCAAAATATCGTTGGCATTTTACTCGGGAATATTTTCCTATGCAGGCTGGTAAGAACCACTAAAACTCCATATCATATTCAAATAAAAAATGTGACCCAAAAAATGGTTTCACCCACACAGGAACTATCTGAACTTCATGACCGAGGAACTACAAGATCCCTACAAGAATTTACCCCGAGCTATTTATATTTCTCTGCCGCTGGTCACCGGAATCTATGTTCTCGCCAACATGGCTTATTTGGCTGTGCTCACACCGAATCAGATAATCTCTTCGAAAGCCATCGCAGTGGTAGGTACAACAGAAACGCGAGTCAAAACCTTAGATATTAATTTGTTTTTCTATTTTTTGTAGACTTTTGGCGAAGTTGTTTTGGGAAACTACGGTAAATGGCTAGTTCCGGTTATGGTTGCACTGTCTGCATTCGGTGGACTGAGTGTGCACATTATGACGTCCTCCAGGATGTGTTTCGTTGGTGCTCGTAACGGACACATGCCAGCACTGCTGTCACATATCAATGTGAACAAGTACACACCGACACCGTCTCTTGTATTTTTGGTAGATATTTGCAGTAACTGGTGAAGAAGAATTCAAAAAACTACTTTCTCTGTTTTTTCAGTGTATATTATCATTGTTAATGTTGCTCATCGATGATGTCTATGTATTGATAACCTACAGCAGCATAGTCGAGTCATTCTTTATAATGTTATCGGTTTCAGCCATCCTCTACTTTAGGTACACAAGGCCCGAAATGGTGCGACCGATTAAGGTATTGTTGCCACTTGTAAAAAGGAAAACCTTCAACTAATCGTACTTTTACTATTTCACAGGTGCCCCTGATTGTTCCGATTGTATTCGTTATTATTTGTGCATTTTTGATTGTGGTGCCATGCTACGTGGCTCCAGCTGAAGTTGGTATGGGTGTGCTAATCACAGTTATTGGAATTCCCATCTATTTCGTGGGAGTTGTGTGGAAAACTAAGCCAAAGTGTCTGCAGGACTCAATAGGTTTGTAATGACATACCATTTAAGGAATACGAATATTTTCTTCATCATTTTTTTATTTAGATTCATTCACTAAAACGTTTCAAAAACTGTTCATGTCCGTCAAGGAGTCGGACGAATAGAGTGCGCCAACTGTGAGTCGACTCTCAGATACCTAAGCAAACAGTACAATAATACTTCGATATGTATTGATAGGTATTTTTTTTTTGTTTTAAAAATCCGTAGAAATATTTTCTACACTTTTGTATTTTTTGAATCTCCAATTTTAATTTTAAGAAGAAAAAACGTTGTAGGCTCTCTGAACATAATTTAAAATTGAATTATGTAAATTTAAGAAAGATCTGAGACATACTGAAATTTATATATTTTTTTAAATTTTATCATTTTCTCAAATTGCTCTGGCATATAATTTCGCATACATCTGTTTAGTTACCAAAAAGCAAATATTTAAAATTGAAGTTAACTTATATCTCTATGCCAAACGGTGTGATTAATCATTCTTAAAGCTAAGATTAATGGCGGCCTTTATCTTAAGCATGTTTTTACATGCAAGTACGTGTTTATTTATTTTATGTAAAATGTCCCGCATTTACTGGTTTTTAAATCTAGATTCTAAGCACTTTTGTTAGTATTGCATTATAATTAGTTAAAGTTGTTTTGTTTTTGAGTGGTCCATTTTATGTAGGTTATATATACATTTTTTTAGTATACAAGCTGATACAGAAAATTTGTAATCTTTAAAATAAAATGTATAATGTTCAAAAAATTGTTGTTTTTTATTTTGGGAATTTGTGGCAGAATGCTATCAAGAAACCTTACAAGTGTTACTTAAGAAAATCATGCATAACATAAATCATAGATGCAAAGGTAAAATCCATTAGGTCATAAGTTTCAATAATTTTAAAAATATTAACTTTAACTAAAAAAACGATAAATTATTATTATTATATTTATTATTTATCAATTCTAATGCCGGATTTGTGGCCATTTAAGTGGAAACAGTGGCGATTTAAGTAGAAATGTTTATGAGGTGACCATTTAGGAATAAATAACCAACATGTGGCCAATTATTTTGCGGGATGGTCATTTGACTGTTAATGTATTGTCCAAAAAATAATGTTTTAGGGCTGCATTTCTACAAATTGGCTTATTGCCCGTTTGGGCCATTAATATTATTGACCACTTGGCCACTAGGTGCAAATCCGGCATAAGAGTAAACAAAAATATGCACAAAACATAAATAGTGCTTCTCCAAAAAAAAGTCCACATGGATGTGTAGGTGGTGTAGGTTACCATAATTAGGAAATGCTTTTTATTTTCCCCGCAAAATCACCTTAAAGTTCAAAAGTTTAATTTAAAGTTAAGATAGGGGTGTGCCTAAGTGAGGAAAATTCCAAAGACCGTGTACTATAGAAGAAATTTGCAATTTGTTTTCCCTGGTAAATAATATTCTAGTTTGGACAATGTTTTTCTTGTTTTTTTGCTTATTTTTGGAGAAGCAAACAATCCATTATTTATTTAATATTATTTTAAAAGAGCACAGCCCGCGCATATCTTGTTTTTTTTTTATAACAACAAAAAACAATTCAAATTTTAACATAATATTAGTAAAATACTAACAAAAACTATTAAAAATATGTACCAGGGAACGGAAAAGAGCTTAAGTAATAGCCTAAGATGGAATTTTCTTTATAGTTTATCGCCTTTGGATTACCCTTCTTTAAACAAAACAAAATCAATTTAAACATTTCTCCCAAGGAAAAAACCGGCCTACATACATAAAAAAACATTTTTTCGGTGGGTACAGTAAAGTAAACATCACCGATTTATATATTTATATTTTTGTGGAAATATATTTTTTCATAACATTTGATGCTCAAGGATTAGGATCCGTTTTTTATCAAGTATTTACTGAAGAAAAAAAACGAATTTTCAAATAATTCCAAGCAAACAGTTTAAACTCTGATCCCAAGCCGATGGAGGTGGGTTTATGATATGTTTGTATGAAAATAAGTACTGCATAGAAAATAGTATTGGATATTACGAACAATTCCATAGATGTATGTGGAATAATATAATTCAAATAATTATAAATACAAATTAAACAAAATCGCATGAAACTTAATGCACATCGATAAATACAGCTAGTCACTATAATATTTGGTCAGAGATCAAAAATGGGCAAAGGGTTGTATTAAATTTGTATATTAAAGAAATAAGTTTCTTTTAACTATTAGTATACGCTTAAAAAATGATAGTTTTTATAAAGTACATGTCTAGAAGAAAAAGGCTACAAATTAAAAAAGTAGTAGCTTGAAAATTAATAAAAATGGGTATTAAAGACAATAATTTAAATGTCATTAAATATTTTTTGCAATTCAAATTTCTTAAACATATTATAAATGAGCAGGAAAGGTAAAAACAATTCCTTCAAGCGATGAAAATGAGAGAATTTTAACTACGAAAAGTTAAAATATCATGAAACTGTTTGTTTTGAACTCAAAGTAAAAGAATATTCCAGAATAAGTGCGCCAATCTTAAAAACAGAGTTTTAAAAAAATTGTCTAAATAAGTGCAATAGACCAATGCCCAAAAACGAAGATCGGTAATGACACAAATAAGAAAAAAAAACTTTGCAAAACAAGACGATTTTGTTTAAAGGGAGAAGAAATCACAAAATATAAATTAAACGGGTTTGCAAATTATTTTAAATAGCGAATGGAGCCCAATTGGAAAGTAAATGTACAAAAAACATGTAAAATTAATACATAAAAATATATATCAAAACACTTTACAACGATCATATTAAAAATATTTTAACTAAAAAAAAAATTGTACCATAAATAAATTTAAAAAAAATCACAAAAAACATGTGCCCTAACAAATGTAATCAAATAAATACAAGAATGCACGTACAAAATTTGGATTTGTAACATATCTTGGTCAAACTGGCGAAGAGCAACTCTGAATCCACAAAAACCGAAAATTTGATTAATTGAAAGTACCCAAATTGAAAAAAAATTGTGTATTTTCAACCAAATTAGCGGATTTTGTCCTTCGTCAATCTGACCGAAGCTATTTTTTTTTCATTACAACATTTTTTTTGTGACAAAAAATACTTATTGTTACTAAAATTTATTTATGGTTACAAACTTTTTTTCTTCGTAACAATAATTTATTCTTGGGAACAACAATGTATTTATAAAAACAAAAAAAATAATTTTAGGAACAATATTTTTTCAAAAGAAACGATTTACTTCAATCCTTTTTTATAGTTGGCCTTTTTTGCAATATTACCCTATAATTTTTTTTTTCTTAAACCCCCCTTTTACCTTAAAGAGTAAAACAAAACATTTCGTAATGAGGTCAACCCTAACTAGATCCGAAAAAAAACGGTTTTTGGGAGCCGGGCTTCCAATATTTGAAATACCATTATTTTTTGTTGTATTATAAATACTAGTAGAAAATACATATATCAAATAAGTAATGTAATTTTGTATTTTCAAGTATTACAAGTATTTTCCAAACCCTAAAATAATTTTTTGTTTTTTTTTTTGAAAATTCAAATTATAAAAAAACTTAATTCAAAATTGTATTTACAATACTAGTATTTTTTATTTTAATACAATTAAAATAATAGTATTTTAAAAATTGTAAAATACCTCACAATTAAAAAGGACACTAAAGCAAACTGCAGCCAAGAACTAATTGTTATTTTAAATAAAAAGCTATGTAAAATGTACCATTGTTTTTTTTTTTGAATTGGAAAAATTGCTAAACATTTTTTTTCTGATAAATTACCAAAATGCTAAATAATAACACTTTATAAATGGAAAAATGCTTACCAATATTTGTAAAATGGAACTTGACATTTTTTTTCTGTTTTATTCATAGAATATTCAATTACATTTTTGAAAATAAATGTTATATTTTGTAATCAAAAACTGCTGTTCAGTTGATCACTTCTGAAGTTTTGCTTACATATTTTTGAATACGATAAAATGATAGCGAAATCCAAACGATAACCGATCTAATTACGTACAGAATTTAAAAAATGAGTTTTACAAATAACAAAATTTGTTTTAAAAACAACACAAAATCGTTTCCATAATCGTAAATTAAAGGATATTATATTAAATTGACTTTGATGGATGCAGCTAATTTTCTATTTGTTTTTATAGTAGCAGCAGGTAATCACCTAATCACGCAGTGACCACATGTCGCGTGTTCGCCCTATAACGTTTCAAAAAACGTTGATCACCGCAAATTTAAATTAACATATACCTACGCAGAGTACACACAAACACAATATCTAAACATGAGTATAGCAATATAGCTAATGAATGTTAATGTAGTATAACATTATACAAATTAAGCAAAATTGTCTCTCTTTATCTCTAATCTGTCTCAATCGGATTTTGTTGTTGTGATTGTAAGATATCACCACAGACATAAACTGATTTTTCCAGAAATGCGTTTGTTGGCCTGATTTGCTAGATTTTAGCTTAAACTTGTGTATGTGTTTAATCTATATAACGACCTGGAAGTTTAGACCCCAGGATTAACTAATCAAAACAAATGTTTTATTGATGGCAAGCCTGTCAGAATGACTGCGGCCTAGTCGCGAGATCATTTGCACTGAAGCATATATCCGCGTGTGTTGATCATCATGCGTTCGGATTTAGGCATTCCCATGCCTTAAGCCTGAGGTTTGGGTTCGATTAGATAATTATCTATATCTGGTAAATTACGTTTTTATTTACTCGCGTAATTTCCTGACAATGAAAATTCCAAACGTGCCGATTTTAAGGTTTTACTGGTTGGAAGCAGTTTAGTTAAACATTGGTTGTATATATACATTTTATGAGTAATGGTATTTATATTTACGTATTTTTATGTTATTTATAGTGACCGAAAAGATCGGATTTTGATTAAAAGAGACGCGACCTTTGTGCAAATTTATACATTTAGTATAATAATATATGTATTAATTAGATACACGCGAAACCATTGGGCTTATGGGCTTCGGCATGAAACTTTGAAAGCTCGCCACACGCGTAAATGGATCCGTTTGAATAATTCTATTGAACATAGTAATTAAAATTATTCATAAAATTTGCGTTTATCTAAAAACTATCAAAGCTCATAAATTTTGGAAATACACGCCTGAATTTTTAAATAAAGTAATAAATCTAAATCTATTTATAAATGTATATATAAATATATATATATACATATATATAAAAAATAGCACGGCACGCAGTACTCTGTGACTGTAACACGAGGTAGACGAGTGTCCACTGTCCAGCCAAATTTTATGACTTTTTAAGTAGGTATAGAGGCTATCGTGGCTATCGTGTATGTATGTAACATATAAAACAGTTTTAGTTTTTTTTTAGATGGCGTCAAGCCGGAGTCCATAGTTTGCATTGCCGGCACCATGCAAATATTTCGGCATTAAACTCTATATATGTATTGGGTTTTTATTGCGGTCGTAAAAAACATCTTGAGATTTTGATGTTGTGTGTGCGCTTATGAAATTGCATATTAGTTATCGGCTGAAAACTGAATATAGTTTTAAGTTTATTAGTTTTAACTCTTATTTAATTTCATCGTATTTATATCTAAAACAACATAGGTATATATAATAGATCATGGATGTATATTCTATATATAAATAATCAAGACCAATACATCAACAATCTGTTTCGCGCGTGCACATTGCATTTGCATATTTTAGTTTGTTCGCATTTAAAAATATGCATATCATGTATTATGTATAATAATACATTGTAACTTTTGTGCATAGGTATACAATTTATCAATTAAAACCTTCTTTTAATTTGAATATGCCAGTTGAGAATTATTTATTTCTAATTTTATACATAAATTATGTCTAGTAGGTTTTATTGTGGAAACCATTTTTTGCTGTTGGTAAAATTTATAGAATACTGCAAGAACGATAATATTTTTAGTTAAAGCTGCCATAATAGAAAAAAGGATATAGTCATATTAATTAAAAAAATAGCTTTTAATGGTACGTATGGCACACTATATTTTAAAGACATTAAATAAATCGCACTCCTAAAAAAACAAAAATAAAATGAACATGATCCTCAAATAAAATAATGTCCACTTTAAAATAAAAATCCCACCGAGAGAAAAACATGATCTAGAAAAAATGTATGTCCAACCAGAAATATAATCTGCCCCAATAAAATAGTTTTAGTTTTTTTTGGTCAACAAACTTTTTTTTTGGTAGTGGTTATTTAATTATTTGATGGACAATATTTAAATATATGAAATAAGCTAATATGGATGCCATTTTTAAAACAGTGTCTATTCGACTTGGCGTAGTGTCCTAGTTTCTTGCATTCCCCCGAAGTAAAATAATCCCAAAGACTGGGAGTTTTTGTAGTTGCTCTCGAATTGTCGTGGTAGCTATTATTCATTTCATTTCACATTGTTTCAATTTGTGAAAGTCCGTTTCAGAAGTAGATTTTTATTTATCGCCAAAAACGCTTTAATTTTTTCTCGTGGGAAAATAAAATCCGTATTTTCTTTGTTTTTAATGTTTATCGACGGAATAAGATTTTTTTGATGTCAATGCACATTGACAATAACTTCCGTCTCCAGCAGAGGACCATAATAAATTTGCATTCTCAAAACAATGATGATCTTTCACATTTCTTCATCAAACAATAAGTGTGAAAAGCTCGTTTTTTTTGGCAACTGTCACCTGGAATCAAAATAGATCAAAATTTTCTTTGCTCCAAATAATATAATTATATTATCTATTTTGGTTGCCATTGTCTCATTTATGGATTAAAAAAAATGGTTTTATTTCTGCTGTTGCAAATTTTATTTAAAAAAAGGGTGAGAAAATCCAAAGACTACAAGCAATAGATAAAAAACATAATCTTTCAGCCATTGCTTCGCTAAAATCAAGTAAAAGCAACAACAAAAACAAGCAATCCATTCCTTAATAAAAAATAATAGCTTTTTCAGTTGTTTTATTAAAAAATACTAAACAAAAATTATAAGGATATTTTAATTTTAAAATATTACAAGCAAAAAAGAATCAACAAACATATAAAATACTAGCAAAAACTAAAATATAATTAATTAGTAAATGAAAAGGAAGTAGGCAATGTCTGAAACTAAAATTTGTTTTTTCTCTAAAATTTCTGGTCTTTGGATTTTTTCCAGCTAAGCACAATCCCTTCCAAATTTAAGTTTTCTATTGTTTGAAGTCTTTGAAATTCCATCCCCCATTAAACATAAAATTCACATCCCAATTGTTTTGTGGATCTCAAAATATTTTCCGGTTATCTGACCCTAATTGTGACTTGTGACAATTGGCCACAGTTGCTACATCGATTTGATTTTTCAGTTTTAGCTGGCCTTAGATTTGGCCTTAGATTTTTGACCTAATTTCGGATTTTACTTTATATTTTTAGTGTCATTATAATTTTGAAAAATATTACGCGATATTTTTTTTGTGATTTGACACATACTTTTGCCCGCGTTATCCGACTTCCACAAATGCACTTAATATTAGAGAAAACCTTTTTATATTGAAATTGATATATAAAATCCATTACGTGTGCATAATGTTTAAAAATAGTTCATATGATTCAGGGTTAATTAGAGTGTTGTGTTTTTATGATTTATATTTTTTTTATTATGTTTTATTTTATATTATTATTATTATTATTATTAAATTTTATAACTGATAA
>JAAAKO020056601.1:0-10610 GCA_010015015.2 Bolitophila cinerea | reverse complement strand
GAGCGCCTCGGTCGAGTAAAAAACTTGACCTAAGCGATTTTTCAGACCCTGGATTCCCTGTTTGTTAATCCAAGGTTGGATTAGTATTTCGGCCATGGGTCTAATGACCGTTTTAACATGGGCCATATGTCCGTTTCAACCATAATGGCTTTATGTCTAGTTTTACTTGGGACTTATGTCCGTTTCGTTTCGGCCATAGAACCCATGGGCATTATGTTTGTTTTAAACATACATTAGGACCATGGGCATAATGTCCGTGGGCCTCATGTCATCTCACCGATTTTGTAATGATGTAACGGTGAGTTTTGTGTATTTTGCATATAGTACAAAATCAATTATAATTTAGAAAAAAGAAATTATGATTTTATTGTACAGTGGCCGCAATTGAAATCGTATACCATATTATTTTATTTTAATAAGGTTTCCAAAAAATGTCTCTTATCATAAAAAAGATGTGCGATTTCAATTCTGGGCAGAGTATTTCTTCCGTTAACATTTTTTTATATTTTTTATAATTTTTTATAATTTTTTCAAAAAAAAATCTATATATTTTTTTTTAAATATATATTGTTATTATTATATATATATATTTAATTTTTATAATTTAGCGTTTTTTAAAGGTTCACCAGATGAAATGAAAAACTTTTCCCAATATTAACAACAGTTATGTATTCTGGAAACTGAAATAAACAAATTCCAGAAAAAAAAATCACATATAAAAATGAAAAATAAAATTTTAGCTTTAAAAAAAATCTACGGTGTGCAATTTCAATGGCTGCCACTGTACTTTAGACAAAACTCCCCGAAAACGTTGTATTATATGTATATTATATGTGTCTTTTGTATTAGGTGTGTCTCGATTCGATATTTATGTCAATGCAATGCATGTATATAGATTAAATTGTATGTTTTTGTTCGTTCCAGTAGATCACTCTCTGTTTATCTTATTTACTATCCTCAATGTTATATGTTTCTAACCTTTTACCTTAAATATGTATAGAAATAGCTTTATGACCCATAAAAAACAGTTATATGTATGTTTAGCTTTTCTTCTTTGTATACATAAAATATTTTAGATATACTTTAGACAATAAACTAGATAATGTTTAATCGAGTGGATAAACTCGACGTCTGCCGCGCTCCATCAAAGAAGAATGATTATTAAATGATGAAGAAGCAGAAAGAGAGCTCAGAAAACAAAAAACAAAAAACGATTAATTACTAACACACGTATTTCTGTTTTTGTTTCCGTTTAGACGTCTCGCCGATGAGGATGATGAATTGTCCGAGGTGCAACCGGACGCGGTTCCGCCCGAAGTACGGGAGTGGCTTGCGTCCACGTTCACACGCCAGTTGGCCACCACACGCAAGAAGTCCGACGAGAAACCGAAATTCCGGTCCGTGGCGCATGCCATACGAGCCGGTATTTTCGTGGATCGCATCTACCGTCGAGTCTCCAGTTCGGCATTGATGCAATTTCCTCCGGAAGTTGTGAAAGTCCTGAAGGCTAGTGTTCTATTTATAATCCTATAATAATAAAAAAAAACTAACTATATTCATTTCCTTTGTCGCGCCCCCAGACCCTAGACGACTGGTCCTTCGATGTATTTGCCTTAGCCGAAGCGGCCAACGGACAACCGGTCAAGTATCTGGGCTATGACCTGCTCAATCGTTACGGTATCATACACAAATTCAAAGTGCCACCGGCCACGCTCGAGATATTCCTGGTCAAGATCGAAGAGGGCTACTGCAAGTTCAAGAATCCGTATCACAATAATCTACATGCTGCAGACGTGGCACAGACTGTGCATCACATGCTCTGCCAGACCGGACTCATGCACTGGATGTCTGACCTGGAGATTTTCGCAACGCTCCTGGCCGCCTTGATTCATGACTACGAGCACACGGGCACCACGAACAATTTCCACGTCATGTCCGGCTCGTACATTGCTCAGCTGTACAACGATCGGGCCGTGCTAGAGAATCATCATGTCAGTGCTGCGTTCCGGGTACTCAACGAGGACGACTGCAATGTACTGGGCAACCTATCGAAGGAGGAGTATCGCGAACTGCGTACGCTCGTCATCGACATGGTGCTGGCCACCGATATGTCCTATCACTTTCAGCAGCTAAAGAATATGAAGAATCTACTGACACTTGCCGAACCGGTCGTTGACAAGTCAAAGGCTCTTGCGCTGGTGTTACACTGTTGTGATATATCACATCCCGCAAAGAAATGGGGCGTGCATCATCGCTGGACGATGCTGCTGCTAGAGGAGTTCTTTCGACAGGGTGACCTCGAACTGGAACTGGGACTACCGTACAGTCCACTGTGCGATAGAAACAATACACTTGTGGCCGAATCACAGATCGGTTTCATTGAGTTCATCGTGGAGCCAAGCATGGCAGTGTGTGCTGATATGCTAGAGTGTATCCTGGCACCGATAGCACCGATCACGTGCAAGGGTACCGGTGATGAGTCGGGAAAGGTAGAAGCAATAGATGAAGACGAGGTGACGACGACAAACGGTGGTTCGAACGAGGACAAGTCAAAGTTCAAGATCCGCAAACCGTGGATCAATTGTTTGGCAGAGAACAAAAAGATCTGGAAGGAACAGGCGGTCAGAGGTGAGTGCATTTTTGGCTCTAGGACTTTTTGTCATTGGACGTTTTGCGCTAAATCTGTTTTAGGACTTTTCAAAAATATATTTTTCGTTTGTGGGAAAATCGCAAAAATGATAATGTGGCACAAAATTTTGACGTTTTGCAAAAATAAAAACTTGTTTTGACGGCAAATTGTCACAAAATTTGGACCTTTTGCAAAATGCTTTAAAATTGTTTTTATGCGACAAAGCAAAAGGCTAAATTGGCACAAAATTTATAACATTTTAATTTTTTTTTTCAAATTTATTATTATTATTTGGACTTTTATCAAAATGTTTTAAACAAAATTTGTCTTAGCGGCAAATTGGCACAAAATTTGGACGTTTTGCTAAATGCTTTAAAATTGATTTTATGTGGCAAAGCAAAAGGCTAAATTGGCACAAAATTTATAAAATTATATTTTTTTAAAATTTATTATTATAATTTAGACTTTTATCAAAATGTTTCAATTAAAATTTGTCTTGGCGGCAAATTGGCACAAAATTTGGACGTTTTGCTAAATGTTTTTAAAATTGATTTTACGTGGCAAAGCAAAAGCCTAAATTGGCACAAAATTTATAACATTTTCATACTTTTTTCAAATTTATTATTATTTTTTGGACTTTTATCAAAATGTTTCAAATATTGGCTCAAAATTTAGACGTTTTGCCAAAAAAACAAAAATTGTTTTGGCGGTATTAAGAAAAATTGATAAATTGTCACAAAATTTGGAGTTTTTGCAAAATGTTATGCTTTTTTTTATGCGGCAAAGCAGAAAGCCAAATTGGCACAAAATTTAGAAAATATTCCATTTTTTATTTAATTTATTTTTGCGGTATTTAGAAAAAAATATATAAAATAGTTTTTTTGGCATTACGCAAAAATTCAAATTGGCTCAAAACTTATACTTTTTGCAAAAAGTATAAAAAAATAATTGTAGCATTTCAAAAAGAGACAAATTGGCACTAAATTTGGACTTTTAGCAAAATATATCAAAAAAAAATATATCAATAAAACGAAAAAAGACAAATTGTCACAAAACTTTTGAAAAAGGCATAATGTTTTTTTAATTGATCAACATGCCATAAGTGGCATCAAAAAAAATGCCAAATTGGCAAAAAAATTGGATTTTTTGCAAAATGTATTTAACTTGTTTTTTAGCGGCATGCAAAAGTATAAATACACGCAAAAAGCCGCAAATTAGCAAAAATTAAATTTAATTTTGTGACATTAAGGAAAAATGCCAAATTGGCCCTAAACTTGGACTTTTAGCAAAAATTTTCAAAACTTGATTTTGTGGCATTAAGATAAAATGCCGAATTGGCTCAAGGCTGGACTTTTTGCACAATGTTTTGCTGCATTAAGAAAAAAATGTTAAATTAATAAAAAAATAGGAATTATTGCAAAATGTTTCAAATCTTGATTTTGTAGCATAAAAAATGTTAAATTGTCACAAAATTAGATTTTTTTGCAAATTAATTTAATAGTTTATTAAAATTGTTGAGTTTTTGTAAAAAAAAAACAAATTTGTTTTTGTAGCATTACGCCAAAAGCCGCAATAATTTAGCACAAACATTTGGACTTTTTGCACGATGTTTCAAAATTTGCCAAATTGGCTCAAAACTTTTTGCAAAATGTATTTAGCGACATTTCGCAAAAAATCAAATTGACACAAAATTTGAAAATTTGATCAAAAATTGTTTTTAGGGAATACGCAAAAAACGAAATTGGCTGAAAACTTGGACTTTTTATTAAAATGTATTAACATTTGTTTAGAGAAATTGGCACAAAATTTGGACTTTCTGCCAAATTCTTTACCGCAAAATGCCAAATTGACACAAACATTTAGATTTTTCCAAAGTTTTGCAAAATGTTTCAAAAAATGTTTTTAGGGAATACTCAAAAAGCCAAATTGTCACAAAATTTTTCAATTTATTGTTTTTGCGTCAATACGCTAAAAGCCAAATTGACACAAAACAAAAATGTTTTCCAAAATGTTTCTAAATTTCATTTTGTGGCATCAAGAACAAATGCCAAATTGTCACAAAATTCAGAATGTTTTTAAAATGTTTTAAAATTGTTTTTATCCGGCAAAGAAAAATGCCAAGCCACTATATAAAATACATTGAGTTTACGTCATATCGCCAGTGGTGGCGCCACCTTGTTTGATATATTTCTATGTACTAGCAATAAAGATATGGATGCATTCCACGGGAAATCACATATCGTTGTATGCAGACCGGAACTGAGGTTATTTTTTGTTATTTTAATAGATAAGAAGGATAATTTAGAATTCAATTGTGGACTTTTGAGGCAAAGACAAATGCGGCACGGTTTATTTGCGGCATAGGACAAATGCGGTATTTCTTAAAATAATAAAATGACAAATGCTGCACATGACAAATAAGGCACGGACAAATGGTGCATGGCTATTTTTCCAGATGCGGCTCATGGTAATTGCGTTATAGGACAAATTAGGCTATTTTAAAAATGGGAAAATGTCAAATGGCACATGGTAGATTCGGCACTGACAAATGTGGCTTTTTTTCATTGCATTTAAACTACTACATAAAAAGTGCCGCATTTGTCCGGACAAAAATGCTGCACTTTTTTGGTAGTAATTAAAATGAGATGTACATAAAATAAAAAGCCGGATTTGTCCGTGCCTCATTTGTCATGGCCTCGTCTCATTTGTTTACATGTTCCTAAAATAAAAGTGCCGCAAATGTCTAAAATGTTTTCCTCATTTTCTCATGTGCCGCATCTGTCTTAGACTTATTTGTATGAGCCCCTTGTCTTTGTAAAAAAATGTCTTTGCTGCATTTGTCTTTGACTCAAAAGTCACACCACCGACCAATTTAGCAAAAAGCTCTATGACAAAAAGTCTCATACCCTTTTCATATCAACAAATAATGCATATTTACTCTCTCTCTTTCTCTTTTGCCCAAACAGATGCCGAGGCTCGTGCTGCGGCCGCTGCTGAGGAAGCCGCCGCCAATCCAGAAGCTATCCCCAGCGAGTCCATTGAGGTTCCATCACATCCACAGGAATAGTCTTAAGCGACTGGCTTCGTCCCACCATCACACACACACACACATCTATATATATATATATATATATGCGCAATGTTTTTACTTTGCAATTATTTATTATTCGATTAGGCAATAATTAAAATTAAAATTAAACATGTTAGAGCTATTTTTTAGTTGAACCACTGTACATTAGAGAAAACATATATAGTAGAGTAGCCATAAATGTCCCTGGTGAAGGGTATATATTAGAAAATATGAAATGAGATAAACATATTAGTATAGATATTTAGTATAATATACGAGTATATATGTAGACACACGTGACTATGCGCTACTTCTCTATATCTAGAAATGCATAAGAAAAAAAAATTGAGTTTAGCACGACATTGTTTTTTTTTTTGGAAATATGGTGTTTTTCAAAATTTAGTTTTTTTATTAATTCTGTTTTTCAAAATTCAATTTGTCAAAATTCAATTGGTCCAAATTATTTTTTAAATACTGTTTTAAAAAATACTAAAATTACGTTTTTAAAAATTCGGTTTTTCAATAAGCCATATATCATAATTTTGTAATCAAGAATTTTGCAGAACAACTCTGAAACAATTTTATTTTAAGATTTTAAAAATAGTTTAAAAAAAACGGACTTTTTAAAATTGTTTTTGTCAAAAAAACAGGTTTTCAAAATTCTGGATTTCAAAACTCTGGATTTCAAAATTGTGGTCAGGTTTTTTTTTATATAAAAACAAAATAAAATTTCATAATTTCGTAATCCAGAATTTTGTAAAAAACTAATTTTGTAAGTCAGAATTCATAAATTATGAAAACCATAATTTTGTAATTCAGAATTTTGAATAACAGAAATTTGTAATACAGAATTCTGTAAAAAACATATTATTATTTATTTAAAAAAATCTGTTTTACAAAAATCTAGTTTACAATTCAGAATTTTCAATAACCGAAATTTGTATTACAAAATTCTGTTAAAACATATTAAATCTGTTTTTAAAAAATGCTGTTTTATTTGTAATTGTTTTTTTTAAAAAACATTATGGATTAGAAAACTCTAGATTTTAAAATTCTGTTCACTAAAAACGAAATCAGCGCAAATTAAAAAAAACAATCCATTTTTACAAACCGATTTTGGTAAAATTTTACAAAATTCTGTATTGAAATATTCTTCAAAATTATGTTTTTACCAAACTTAATTTTACCAGAATTTTGTAAAATTAATTTTGGTAAAAACATAATTTTGAAGAATACTGCAATACGGAATTTTGTAAAATATTTAAAATATTTAAAAAATGCTGTATTACAATATTTAGTATTTTTTAAATTCTGGATTACAAAACTCTTGGTTTTAAAATTCTGTTTGCCAATAATGCTTTTGCACGCACGTTTTTGTTTTTTTATAAAAACAACCAAAACTATTCCAAATTTTGACGAAAATCCAAAATTTTGAATTTTCAAAAACTGAATTTTGAAAAAATAAAGTATTTTGTAAAACAGAATTCTTTAAAAATTAATTTTGTAAACAGAATTTGGTAAACAGAATTTTGAAAAACGAAATTTTGAAAACAGAATTTAGAAAAAACAAATTTTGAAAAACGTATTTAAAAAAAAAAAAAAATAACAGTTTTTTTTCAAAGAGAATTTTGCACCAATCCCGAAAAAAAAATCTAGCGTGATATTAGTACTGAAAATAATTTTACAAAATTCTGTTTTCAAAAAAAAATATTATAAAAAATCTGTTTTACAATATTTAGTTTTTTTTATTAAAATCCGGATTAAAATTCTTTTTGACAATAACAAAATCAGAGCACGCACGTTTTTTTTTTATAAAAAACAACCAAAACTATTTCAAATTTTTACAAAAATCTAAAATTTTGAAAAACTGAATTTTGAAAAACTGAATTTTGAAAAATGGTATTTTGTAAAACACAATTTTGAAAAACACAATTTTGTATTAAAGTATTTTTTAAAACAGAATTTGGTAAAACTGAATTTTGAAAAACGAAATTTTGAAAAACGAAATTTTGAAAAACGGAATTTTGGAAAAACATAATTTTAAAAAAAAAACATTTTTTTTCCAAAGAGAATTTTGCACCAATCCCGAAAAAAAATCTAGCGTGATATTAGTACTGAAAATAGCGCTCCTGTGGCAGGACAACGGAATCGGATTACGAGCGCAGTTGGTTCTTATAAATAAAGTCTCTTTGAGGCCAATTGTAGCACATCACAATCTGGATATTCGTTTATGTATAAAATGTGTTGACATTTAAAAAATACATACAATAACACGATTAGGATTAGAATACCGCATATATATACACACTTACAAAGTATGTGTATTAAATCAAAAAAAAATTATTGTAACTGTTTAAACGTTCATTTCTCAAGACATGTGCACCTTTTATGAATGATTCTTGCGGGTGCACTATTTCATTCAAAGAAAGCCGCTTGATTTTAACTCTATATTAGTTATTTCTATAAATATTTGCTCATAAAACATTACACAAACAACAAAACGCTCAAATCATATCTCGGTGCGAAGAAGAACACAGACAAAAGAAGATTGTTTTAGATTTTTTTCTCGTCCTGCACCTTATTTAATATTAAACATTTGTAATTATCTCTATCGATGCACGATGCCTTTGTGCGGACTCTGACTTCATTTTAATGATGTTTACTGTTAAAGGGATTCGCTTCGAGACACACACACACATTTATCGCAAGGAAATCTATAAAAATAATAATTGTTAAAGTTGATCTCTAAAAATTTTACGTATATTCTCCATTAACTTTAGAACCGTGTTTGAGGCACAAAATGACCCGAAAGTATTTCTCGTATTTTTTTAATTTTCGGATGCGAAATAGATTTTTATTATTTATTTTTAATTTTTATAGAAATTAAATTGAATTAATAATTTTAAATAAAACAAAATACTAAATTACAATTTTATAAAAGGCACCGATTTATTTATCATATTTTCCATTTTTTCATACACACAGTTTTAAGATTAATTAAATGCGGAGTGTCTCCGCCGCTCAATATTCGATTAAAGGCACATTTTTTAAAAAAAAACCTGGAATTACAAAATACCAAATTCCTTTTTTTCATTTTCATAAAATATATATACACCTCTGCTGCACTTAACCTGGAAATCTAATGTTATAGATAATTGTCTACTGTCTGATTTAAAGAAAAATGTATACATTATTTATTCGCAATTAATCGGTAGTATATCCAAAATAATATAAATAATTATATTAATAATAATTTTGCACATGTTCCAGTGCTAAAATGTCGTCGTGGATTTGGCACTGAACATTTTCTAGAAAACTATTGAAAATCACAATGGATTTTTTAAATTTACGATTAAACGTTTTATTGCCAAACAACCGATCGACGAGCACATCCTATGCGAGGATAATTTTAGGGACCTCTATCACAAAATCTCAAATATATTGCGCGCAAAGAAACACAAAATACATACACACACACAAACACACTCAAACGGGCACAATAACAAAACGTATCGTACGTTACAAATCTATATATATATATATATTACTATATTAATCCCGTATTTACATGGAAAAACCTTGCAATAGTTTTGATTTCTATATAACATTTTACACAATAATTAAGGAATTGTGTTTAAGAAATAAAATCTTCTCTCCTAAGCTGAAACACAATAAAAATGCAAAACACACTATATGAAAATCTATATCTATATACATAAATATATACAATATACACATATGTTATATATTTTACACAGAAATCCCCACACAGATTCTATATATATATAAATAATTACCCATTAAGCAAAAGTAACAAATACAAGTAAAAAATAATAAAACAAAATATAAAATCTATAAAAAGAAATAAGAAAAATCTATATATATATAAAATACATATATACTCGTAAATGTGACTTGTTGAGTTTTTGTTTTCTTATGACTTTTAATTTTCGAGTTTTTGTCTGATTGAGGGACCAGTCTTTTAAGTTTGCCATTGCTCGCACGGGGACCCCACAGAGATCAAAGTCCATAAGTCAAGATCGCTGGGAGCAATGGTGACGTAGCTTAGCAGTAAGGTACCATTATCAGCTGACATTGGGATCATAGCTTTATAAATGTAGAAACATAAACACAAACCATAGATTCTATAAAATACATAGATCGTATAAATAAGTAGAGACTAAAAATATAAACAGTACACACACACACACTCACACACGTAGAGAGAGAGAGCACGTTAAAAACTACACGTAAATAGAAACAAATATATGAAATTGATAACTTCAATACAACAAAATCTTTGAGCTACTTTAAAATTCAGCATGACCTTTTAAGCTTGAAAAGAATATATAGAAATTCGAATCTGATACAAATAAATAATATAGAAAATAAATCGCCATATATTAAATATATATATATATTGACTTTTCGCTTGGCGGAAAAACACACAAACACAGATTACATTAAAAAAACCTACCACAAAAAAAGGAACAACAATTAGTCTTTAAAAAAAAACACCTAAAAATAAGAGAAGCTATTCAAACAAAAAGAAAACAAAAACATTAAAGAATACGTATATTAAAAATGTATACATTTAATATAATATAATATTAAACAGATTTATTCATATCCACAATCATTCTAATAAAGAAATTTAATAATAATATAAAAATAAAGCGCATGTACTTAGTAAATTATGTGTATATTTACATTCTTCAGAAAACCCAATCACAATCCATCTATATAAGTACACATCAACACCAAAATTTATATGTATATATATATATAAATATATAAATATATACATACATAAAAATTACAAACTCATTTCCACACAAAACACCAACAAACACTTGTGACTGTAAGTTTTCATTTAAAAAAAAAACAAAAACAAAAACAAAAACTAAATTA
>JAAAKO020056590.1:0-10610 GCA_010015015.2 Bolitophila cinerea | reverse complement strand
TATATTATAAGTGTGTTTATAAAAAAGTATTTTATGGTATAAAAAATTTATATATATATATATATATATATATATAAATTTAAATTTGACGAACAAGCAATAAATAAAAATATTGATAGTAGTATATCATCGCAATGTGTGGCAATAAAATTGCTCGAGCTATTGTAGCCGGATGCGTATGCGTGAATTTAAAAGGTATCTTGTGTTCGTTGGGCTTTGGACACTGAACACAATCTTTATGGCACCTAATCGGTGATTCAACTTTTTTGAAAGATATCGTGTTCAAATCGTTACTTATTTTTTAAAATAACCAGGGCACCAGCCGAACAGTCCCCAAAGCCGGTTTACTTATCATTCTGGCGCCGTTTTTCTGGTTCACTAAAATGGTATTCATTTCAAAGGTTTTGTATATGTTTTAGTCTTGATCTCCAGTGACAATTTGACCATTTTGCTTTACCTCTGTTGGGACTCGGGACCTCTTCGGTTTTTTTAAAAAGCATTAGAAAAGTGTAATATTTTATCAAAAGTTGGTGTTGGATATACAAATGGTTTTGTTTTAAAAACTCAGCAACTTTTTATTATTCCTCCATAAAATAGCGAGTGGTTAGCATTGCGGAACTATTTTTAATCTTTATTTTTAGGAGTCGAAGTAAAGTGTCCATTTTTGAGCTGACGAACCACATCCTCCATACTTTCTTTCCTTTTTGGATTGTTGTAAGCTCTTCAGCTATAGCTTGAGTGGGCTTTGTCACCAACCACTGCTATAATATGGTGAGAATCGAAGAGGAATTAGATTTATTTGAAATGTTTAATTCAATATTTTAAAAATCGTTCGTTTTTTGTATTTTCAGTATTAACATCTGACAAAATCTTACATTTTTAAACATTTTGGGAACTGAATTCTTTTTTGACGTCAATAGGACAGAAGTTCGAACTGACCAACTTCCGTAATTTATTGGTAATAGGTTTTCATTCGCAGTATTGTGGAATGGTCTCGGTATATAAAAACATTTATCAATCTAAGTATGCGAACTTACATTATGGCAGCAGATATCTAACATATTTGCAGGTAATAGGCTGGTTAAAGAGAGCGGCCCACAGACATTATGGCTCGTACTTGGAAAATTGAAGATTCGAAAATCTTTTAACGATTAGCGTATTAAAGTAATTTAAAAAAAATATGGGTATAACAAGAATAAAAGGCCCTAATCTATAAAATTGTCCTATTTGATATTATAATTTACCAGAAAATATAAAAAATGCCAAAGCCTAGTAAAACAGTCCTTTACCAGTTTTAGAGTCTTAATAACTTCCCCAAAAATAAAAAGTAAAATATAGATCAAAAATAATTAAGTTAAATTCTAATGTTCAAACTTCTAACCTAAAACATTTATACGTACTGCGATCTTTTAATTTCACCATGCCTTGCGAAAATTCTACAATCACTTTAAAAAAGGACAGAAGGATACTCCACTTTCTAGCCTACTATTCTTACAGCCCATAAATAATGGAATTTGTCATATATATTTTTAATAAATGCGCACAACGATTCAATCAACCCATTCACAATAAAGCTTAGGCATTTTTTGTGTGCAAAAAACAGAACAAAACTTATCGTTATCTTTTTTTATCAACATCAATCGTATAATAACAAAAACAAAAAAAGAAGTGGTGCAGGACCGACGACAGCAAATTATCTAATTATTCATATCGACGAAAACAAATAAACAGAAGAAAATGCGGTTACATCGACCTTGCCTCGTGCCGGTGTCATTATAAAGCGCGTTAAGATAGGCGAATAAGTTGTTGAGGGTGTCACGTAGGCCCGATGGACATAATATGGACCTAATTGGCAAAACCAATCCAAACTCTAGCTCCATTTGTATGTAAGATTAGAGTTTCACTGTCATAAAATAGTTTATTGTCAGGTGGATCGACCTTTTGTCAAAAAGCGATTATAGAATGGTGTGTCCTTTGTTTGTTAATGATTCAAAGAGATTGATCTGATTCTCTGCAAAAACACCTTCAAATATAAATTAAATTTATCCATTTATTTTGCGTAACCAAGATATTTGACACTGAATTACAAATCCAGTCAAAACTGATCCGGGTTGAAGTCCACACTTGCGCACACGCACACACATACACTGCCATATACATATTCACACTCACACAATCAATCAAATTAATTTTTCAAACAGATTGTATCAGTAAATAAATATTTTGTGGACGGTATACAGATAAAACTGCGTTGAGCTGTCAGCAAAAAAAGAATACATTGTAAATACTTTCTGACGACGAAACATTGGAATGTAAATCAGATGGCCTTTAGTAGATTTGGACGAAGACTTTGCAGCGAAATTGGAAGCATCCATATCGCGGTTACCAAGGATGCATATCAACAAGACTAGCAAGTGCAATCATCTCTCGCCTAGATCGGGTTATATGGAGATTATGGATTCTTGGACTTAATCTTTGATTGATATTGATGGAGATTGTTGAGAATGAGAATCTTTAATATCATCTGACAGAAGATTGTTAACAGGTTGATTGTTGATTGTTGATTGCTGGTTGTTGTTGCCAACTTTATCCGACCCATTACCCTACAATGCTATCTTGTTTTGGTGGAAATATCTCCTGAATAAGTTTTTATAATAATCCATTTAAAAAAATAATTGCAATTATTGGCATTATATACTTTGGTTGAGTTACAGAATGAATATCTTTTTTTTAAATGCTTTCTTGACTAGTTTTAAAATGTACCTTTATTTTTCTCCGGGGTCTGTATATATAGAGTTGAATATCGAATGAGGACCAAGAGCTATTTTGGAAAGGGAGCTATACTCTTCCACACAGACCATGCCAAAATAAAATAATGATAAATTATTCAAAACTACAAAAAAAAACTATAAAAGTCCAATTTTTTTTGAGGGTAACATTTCGTCTAAAACGTTTCCACCTTTTCATTTGGTTCTACTTTAAAAAAAAAAAGAAAAAAAGTTTTAGACGAAAAATAATTTAATGATTCAATTGGCAGTTAGAAGCCACTTATATTATTATAAAAGGTTCAGTTTTCATAATTGCTTCTATATTTTGGGACAAATTCATTTAATTTATATACTTTTTTAATTTATTTATCCCTCATCCCAAATATTTGATGGCCATTCATATTCCTTGGAGGTGTTTTAAACTATTTAAAAAATATCATAGATTGTTTAATTAATATGAATTTCATCGTTGAGCCAATAAAATAAAAAATCTTGTTTATTTAAAATAAGTAGGGTATTTTCTCCCCTAATCCATAACAGTTATTTAAAAGTGATTGAAATCTAACTTAGGGCGACGTTTTTCTAAAGATTATACAAAAACTTATTTCTAGAAATGGCCAATAAGAAGATCGCTTCTGAATTAAACTGTCGCAACGAATCTCGTACGGTCTATATCAACAGTACCAATTGTTTTAAAAAGATCGAAAAACAATCTGAAAGTTGTATATATTCTATCAGTCTAACCCACTGTAATTTAGTTTATTGTGAGTTCAATAGATGACGTCACAAAATTCGTGTAAATAAAATCTCTCTTCATTTTTGGTTTCTGCTCTGCATGGATAAAAATTTCGATTCATAATTTATAATTTATAATTTATCGTTTCTATCTGTCGTCGATTTGAGGATCATTCCAATTAAAATTATTCGATTTTTAGATTTAATGATCTGTTTATTTCTTTTCTCTTAGAGTCCTGCTTTAATTTTGTTTTCTGCATGTCCCACAGATGTCGTTGACGTTGACTAAAGCTATACTTTTATATTGCCTAGCAGAGGGCCCAAATACAGGCTTAAACTATAATATAATATATAATTATTATGAAACTGATTTTCTGTAAAAAAAATAGCAAGACTTCATCGGAATATAATAACATGCGTAGCTCACAGATGTCACAACTTGATTACAAAAAAATCGAAAGTGACTAATTTGATATTAATTTTCATCGTAACTGACGATATCTCTTTCTCCAAGCTTTGTAACTTGGTTTCTAGCTATATTGATTTGCATTTGATTTAATCGCATTTTATCAAATTTAATCGCACCTCCACGAAATTTGTACCCAAGAAAATCCCAAAAGTATCAGTTTCAAAAATCTCAAAATAAAAAATTGTAGTTCAAACACACACAATCACCAAAAATTACACACTTATCCTGATAACCCACTCAGACAAAAACAATTAAGACACGTAACTCAGGTAGAATCGCAAAAGCAATTTATCATGTTATACAATATCTCTATCTGGCAAAACGTATATCTGTCTGTCTGGCCAAGATAAACTTATATAAAGATTTGAACTCACTTTACTTATACTATATTTAATCTATGTCGATTGTTGTTATAAATATTACACAAATATATCAGTCGTATTTTATCAGTCTTAATTAATATCAAATTAGTTGTGTTTATCGTTAGACGCATTTTCTAGCATAGAGATAAAAAAGTTCGGAATTTAGTAGGGTTAAGATTGAGCGGAAAAAAATACTTGATACGTTTTTTTGTTTATTTAGTGTTTTTGAGGAATTTCGGATTCTTGGTGCTGGTCATCTCTTTGTGTGTACATCACAGTCAAGCTCAGGAGGTAAATTTTCCAGATTTTGTTTCTGTGTTGCAAAACACCTGACCATCCGAGATATCATTTTAGACAGACGTTGCCCACGAGGTGTACACGGGATGTGGCATCACAAAATCCTGCCTTGGCATACCGGATAACTGTGTGGACACAGCATCATGCCAGATGCTGACCACCTTCAATTCGCTGGAAGGTAGTCTACAATACGAGCTCGTATCGTTCGTCCCAACGGCGGCCTACGTTTCATCGGCATTGTCAGACGACCTGACCATGGGTGACGATGCATCAACCGATTGCGTGATAGAGAATGGTGTGATCAGTGCGTACGGCTCCTGGAATACGGCTCGACCAAACATCGGTAACCAGCGTGCTCTGGCTCCTCAGGAAAGCATTCGGCTGGTAGAGTCGTCGAACGTTAACGGTGTTTTGTACTGTCGCATTTTAAAGGATGCCGTTAGTGTATTTAATGGAGTCACCTTTGATGTGTACAACCAGGTGTATCACGTTATGTTGGCTGGTGGAAATACATTGAATGGTAAGACCAGCCAGTCAGTACCTGAGCACAGAGTAGAATTTAAAATCGTTTTTTTTTGTTAGTCAATGGCATTGCACGTCATGCGGAGAGGACAGTGTCGGGAGTACCACTGAATTTGACAGCTATTACGGCATCAGTTGCCGGAGCCGAGCGATCACTGTTTGTCCGATTGCACGCAACTTTCATGATTACAGTCTGGGTGCTGGTAGCTTCACTGGGTATGGTTGTAGCCAGGTAAGCCCGTGTATATCTGGCACTAATCTTAAACATTCCATAATACCAATATGTTTGTAGATACTTCAAGAAAGCATGGCCTTCCAAGCAGCTCCTCGGTAAAGATGTCTGGTTCACAGTAAGTTCTTAAATAAATTTGCACGTTTCCAATACTTACTATTTCCATTTTTTTTCCACAGTGGCACGTGTGGTGCATGTCGTTGGCCTGGCTCCTGCACATGGCAGCGTTTATTATCATTTTCGTGCACATCGGTGGCTGGGCTACATCGGACAATCCGCACGCCATTCTGGGAACCGTATCCACGGTCTTCTGCTTTATTCAACCAATTGGTGGACTCATGCGTCCAGCACCGACTGCTCCGTCTCGCAAGTTCTTTAACTTGGGTCATCTGACGGCTGGTACCCTGGCGCATTTCTTCGCAGTGGTTACCCTAGGTTTTGCGGTGTCCTTGCCAGCTGCTGAACTGGACGAGACATACTCGATTATCTTGTACACTTTTGTAGGAACGCATCTGCTGTTCCACATGCTGTGGACGATACTGGATGTGATGCGCAGCAATAGCGGCAAGGAAGCCCTAAATGGAGAGGACAAGGTATGATATTAATTGTCAATTCGAAAAATATTGAAATAAATTATAAATATTTTTTTATAATTTTACAGTACACCAAGTTCCAGAAGGGTCTCCTGGGTTTGTACGTGGTGATTGTGCTCATTTGCTGGATTGGTATGATTTTATTGACGGCAAACTGAAGCTCTGCACCGTGTACACTCAACCACGTGAAATACTCCAGGTTCAAGAGAAATACTTGAATTTCGAATGGAGAGATATTGGCCATTTCTTAGGTGGAGATCAAGTAGTAGCGAAGATTTGTAATTTAAATAGATAGTAAGTCTATTTTAAATGTATATAAATAAAAATAAATTAGAAAAAAATATATAAAATAAATATAAATTATTTTTAAAAGTTTTAACCAGATGTTAGGTTTTGCGATTATAAAACTAAGATATCCAACATAAAATGCAACGTAAAAGACATGCATCAGACCGTTACTTGAAACAAGTGTGATTTGAAAGGTTTAACGCTCGCCCAAACAATATATAAATTATGATGATTGTAATTTTAAATAAATAATATAAACCGCGGTTTCTAAAAAAAATAGAAATGATATTTTAAAAAACTAACAGATATTTAAAAAAAGCAAGACAATCCAAATAAAAACACAAAATAAAATATAATTTCTTTATTAAACAGACAGAATAAAATAAAAGAACACTATTTCTAAAACTCGCGGACAGTTTTTCAAAAAAAATACAGATTTATTATGTTCTATAATTTAATGCCACCCTGTAACGTATTACACTGACTGATAAAAGTAGCTGTTACTGGTCTTTTCTGCCAGTTGGCGAAAGTTGAAATTACACAGTTGAAATTACAAAGTAACAGTCCACAGTTCGCATTTTTCTTTTTTGGCATATGCTCTAAAGCTATCCTCAAAGGGCTAAGGACAACATTTTTTTATTTTTCTCGATCAAGGAGGTGGTAGTCCATCTCGAACCTTCAATTCCTTAAAGATCCAAGTAGACATTACAACTGAGCATAACGGCCTTGCGATTGACGCGATATTATATACATAATTTGGACTTCAATCTAAAGCTATGATTACACGGTTGGAGGGTAAGCCAATATTGGATGAAAAAATAGCTGTATATTTTAGCATTTGCTGTTAAAATCTTGTCCTTTTTGAAAAATCCAAGTTTTTAACCTTGGCGGGTGTAAGCTAAAGGTACAAAACAATCATAAGTGGTAATATTGCTAATTTCATGCTTATAGGCCCAATTCACGAATGTTTCTATAGAAACGATCATAATTCCTGGGTATTCCGATTTTTAAAGCGGCTGAAGAACGATGAGGGTATGACTGGAGACGTCAGGTAATAAAACGCATTGGACATGAAAATGTCTTGGTTGCTTTGGGAGGAAGGTACAATCAATCATGCTAAAACGTAGATATACTGTAAGAATCGACAGATTATATATACCTGAAAGAAAATTCCTTATTATGACAATTTTAAGTTAAGCTGAAATGCAGCAGACATCAGAGATTTGCATCGAGAGCCAGTAACAAGATAAGAAAGAGTTACTTTTTAGGTGAAAAATAGAGGTCTTTAACCCGCGGACAGACACGCACATTTGGCGGGTCGTTAAACAAAAATTGCGAGACAGGTTGGATTGGATATGTATCGGGTCAGTGGATTTTTCCATCAAAGCCGCGGGTTGATTTATAATATATTTCACAGATTTGGGTTTCTGCGTTTCTGCATCCAGTTGGCAGGCAACAATCTTGCAGGTTGAGTCGAATTAAAAAAGCTGTATTGGGTCAGGTCGTGTTGCCAAAATCAGGCCCGCGCAGAGTATCTTTGAAAGACAACATTGAAAACGATCACAATGATACAGTCATTAATAGCAACGGACTCGGGCCATCAAATGAGGACCGGTCATTTATATTTGGACTACAATAAAAAAATTATAGTATTGTTCTCATTACATTTTTATTTGTCTGCAGTATGCCAACGTTTGCCGACGTATTTGCCATTTTTTCATTGGGATGTATCTACCAACCATGTTACCATGTGCTATGGATGAAAAAACATTGGCCCGATGGATCTGCCAATGGAATTGTAAGATTTTCTGGCAATTGTGTAAACTAACAATTTATTATTGTCAGATATTTTATTTTTGGCAACGTATTGGTAGATAATTTGCAGCTATTAGCTTACCTTCCAAGATTGGACGACCTGCACATCCGTGTAAACATATAAGTTAATTTGGATTTGACTCCCTCTACCAGTTTAGGTCACTGTCCCTAAACTGAACATTTGTCCAAATATTGTTCTCATTTTAACTGACTGAATGGAGAACAACTGGAGCAAAGCATTTGACGCTAGCGCTAGGGTAAGACTTTCAACAAAAAAGTTTTGTTTTTCAAATTTACATGATAACTTGATTACACGAAAGTATCAGTCCGTGTAATCGTAGCATAAGAATCATCATCACCATTGTGACTCACATCATATACACGAGTATATAAATTTTTATGTGTATAATAACGGAAGACAGTTGTAAATTGGACACAAATAAAGCAAGTTGTATAAAACATAAAAAGATTTTAGAAAATACAGACAGATTTATTATATTTTCAATAAATAAAAAAAGTTTCTCATTATATTTTCTATAGAAGAAAAATAATGTATATTGTAAATATAATAATATGTGTATTTATAATTTATCAATTTATTTTTTATGCGTCGATTGTGGCGGTCAAGTTCATTGGAACAGCGGAAACGATTCTGTTGGAATGGTATGCAATATTTCCACCTGCTAATTAATCAAGAAAATGCATTATTTTCCCTTTTCAGTTTCCAATTTATAAAATATCTCTTTTTACCGTTTAAATTGTTTCCACCGGCCACCAAAACGTAATACAGGTCATCAATCAAATTGAACGTAATGTCTTTGAATACACTAACGACGTCCAAAAGCACCTTGCAGTACAGCACACCGTCTTCGCTGCTCGACTCCTCCAGAGAAATGAACTGCTGGGCTTCCGGTTCCTTGGCATTGGTACGTCCGGTGTTCCATGCGGTGAAAGCATTGATAGCTCCATTCTGCAGAATGCACGAGACAACGGCATCGTTACCCATGGATCGGTCTTCGGATAGCCCAGTTGCAATCCAGGCACCACCCTGAACGAAGGAGACAAGCTCAATTTCTACGGTTTCGTTGACCGGCACAAAGGAGGCGAGCATCGTGCACGCATTGGTCTTCTCGCATTCGTTCGGTATGCCTACGCATTGTTTCCAGATGCCACAGCCAGCGTAGATCTCGTGCTCCTGAGCGGAAGCAGATTGCGATTGCAGAACGATGGCCAGAACGATGACGGCAATGGTTTGAATAAAGACTGGAAGCAATGGAAATATGATTATGTTAGCAGTTTCTGAACTTTTTTTTACCAGCGGCCCAAATTTGTAAATAAGTGATTCACGCGGTCCAACTTAAAATACTACAGATTGGTTTGTAAAAGAGACTTGAGTTAAAATAAAGAAAAAAAATAATCGGCGAAAGTGCAGATTAGGATTTAGAATCTGACAACTTCCCATTTGAAAGAGGCCCTAAAAAAATCTCTAGAAGATCACAACATTAGAAAACCATATTACATAACATTTTCAGGCCAGCCACACTTCCTATTTTAATCTTATCTTTTTTTAGACATAATACAAAAAAAAACATTGCAGATTGGTCTTAACAAGCCCAACTTAAAGGAAGGAAGGTAAAGCCCTATAGTTTTTGGGGCCGTGGACCCCATGTACAAAATTTTCAATTTCGTATGACTCAGCCGACATTATCGCGGATTCAGGGAAGGAAAAATGGAAACATGTCCCCCCAGAAAAATATCAAACAAGAAAACGTGTATTACACTTTATTATTTATATATTTAATTATTTTTCGTATATGGTTTTAGTAGAAGGACCTGGATTAAAAATGGCTAAATATATAATGTGCCCAAAAAAAATATCAAAATAAATAATAGGTGTAACCAAAAAAAATATATTTTTTTTGTGTCAATTTTTAATTATGTAAATAAAATTTATTCCTAACAAAACATTTTGTCTTGGTAGCATTGTTTTTTCTTGATAACAAATTTGGTGTTAAAGAAACTAAATATAATATATTATTAATAATTTTATAAGCAAATGAATCTTTCCATATTGAAATGCATTTCAATCGTTAAAGTATAAATCGCTCAGGATTTATTGAATCTAAAGCGATTTTGTAACACGATTAGGAATATAAGATTGTAAGAATATATTAGTGGTTAGCGTCTCAAGTGTTTGATCCGTTTTGAGTTTTAGGTTCAAAATCTGACACTTGGCTTGTTTGCTAATTCCAATTGACCAAAAACAATTTGTTTATAATTTTAAAAAAATATGATTTATTTAATATATAATTTTAATTTTATATTTTCAATAAACGAAAGTTTCACAAAAAATGCGAAACTTAAAGGAGCTATTACATGTAATCTGCGTCTGACGTTTTTTTCTGCGCATAATAAAGCAGTCACACCCACCGGAAAATTGGATTAAAATAGAATCATTATTAACAATGGAATTATTGTTGAAGTGATTATAAATCTAGAGGTAATATCTGGCACAATGACTTGTGGATT
>JAAAKO020056579.1:0-10611 GCA_010015015.2 Bolitophila cinerea | reverse complement strand
GCAGTGGTCGCCACAACAGCAAGTGCCTCAGCTTCGTGTTACTTACGGCGGAAACAGACAAACCACAATCCGTCTCCCTACATAGTTATTCAGCATCGTTGAATGTAAGCAAAGAAAAAGACTCATCCTGTAACTGTGATGTCTGTGAGGCCAACACCTCAACGCATAAGGATCAAGCAAATCTTCAAGACACTGGACTTCATGGTGGCACTACACCGGCATCGCAAAACCATCATCGGACCTAAATCTATTCCTGACATATATGCATGTCATATGTAACTATGGATCTCCTGGCACAGACAACAAATGTACCACATGTTAAGCAATATGGTTCATAGTTATTACTAGTTAGTAGACCGCTTGGGAAAAAAAAACAAAAAAAAAACAAAAAAAAAACAATATTGATTTACATCAATTTTTAGTTTTTTAGTTTTTAGTCTTTTAATATGATATTTATATCGTCTTTTTAAAACTATTTGAAGATCATATTATCAACTATCATAGGCATAATTATTTATACATTTTTTTGCTAAAACTTAAATTAAATTAATCTCTTCTAGACATGTTTTTTTTTTTAACATTTCGCGCTTTATAACATGGACTGTTTGAAAAACCTTTTTAAAATTTGTTCCAATCAGTTTCCGGAAGGGCAAAAATATTCAATCAGAATTTCGATATTTACTAATTGGTTTACGTTAAAAATAACTTCTACTAAAGTTCCGACACCATTGTAGTTGATACAGCCCAAAAACATAATGCTTTCACCACCAAGTTTTCGGGTTGAGAATAAGTGCATGTTCTTTTCTTGCAGCTGGATCCATGTGTACACATTCTTTCCTTCCACAATAAATGATGACTCATAAGTACATAAAACTCGATTCCAAAAGTTTAGTGGCTTTGAAAGATGCTCCTTAGCAAAACGGAGGCGGTTTTACTTATTTTTAGCCGAAATGTTAGCCTTGCAAGCCACATATTTGTTGTATCCTCCTATGGATTGTGCGTTTATTAGCTTTACTTTTTCTGACAAATTTCTTGTATTTGTGTCACGACCAAGCTGAACAAAACGATTTTATGGCATTCCTTTAATTTAATCATTAAAAATCATACTTTTTGTGTTATCTTTTGGGTTGCCCTAATCAAAAGGCTTAAAAACCTTTTCTTTTTTTATTTGTTTATTCATTAATTAAAATATACTTGATATGAAATACATTAAAATCTTTTTTTTTTTTGAGAAATCAGTTCTTCTTTGACTATGAAAAATATTCTGCACTCGTTTAATCGATTTAACTAGTTACCGATAGAAAAATGAAAAAAAACAAACATTCAAATTTTATTTTAAGACAGGGTTTACCTGTTTTAATTTAAACATGCATAAGTTTTATAACTTTCAAATTGCTACTTTAATTTTTTGTTATATTACAAAAGTCCCTTAATTAGGGATCAGATAATACATTAAAACCCTTTTATTATTTGAAATTGCGTTTACCTCATGCATTGTTGGATTAAACTAAATTTGTGTCTGTATAATAATTTAAAGACATACCGTGTAACACAAATTAAGTATGCTTACATCTGGGAACCGATTCTAGTATATAACAAGTATAGAGCAGAGCCAAGACCTTTCAAAGAGTTTTCTATCGTACATATACACATTCTGATTAAATTGCACTCGAGTCCAAACTAAATCACAAGTTCGTTGGGACTTTGTGTGTGTTTTTGTATGTATTTACTGTAACTCGATATAAATCCTTGAAAATACACAAACGAACTGTAGGCCACATTGAAGTGAAATATTCAGGCATGCCGTCACAAGCTTCCGCATCTCTGTACATTGAACATACATCATCGCATCGTGCACACAAACACACTTACAAATACACACACACACACACACATACACACAGAATCAGTCACGCATATAATGCAGAAATATAGTGGTGTATTGATATACTGGCATCGCGTCTATGCGCACGTTCCGTCGAAACTTTTAAAGTAACAAACTCGGAGCGGAGCGTATAACTACAAGCGTGCATGCACACACGCTTTTCCAGCTTCCAGCTCTCCGCCCACGCGCGTATTTTTGGAAAATGAGCCATTTGCAGTAAAGTCACGCGTCGACCCGTTAACCAAAAAACAACTTTTACCAACTTTTTCGATCAATTTGTGATACATTCCCATATATATAGTATATTCATATTATATACTAAAAAAAAGACTGAGTTGAGACTGTATAAATCGGCATGAGTGCGAATGCAATATATTATTTTCGTTTTTATTATTCCGATCCGGTCAGTATTTTGTGCTCTGTAATAAAATATATAACATTACGTGAGTTCAAGCCGTTGAGTTTATACGCCTAATCGGGATAAAAACAACTACGACGAAAAAACGAATTTTCGATTTGTTACTCTTAATCACTCCAATGATTTCTTCGGGACAATTGCATATATTAATTTCTATTGAAAATATAAATTTGCACAATAAAAATATTATTATATATATATTTGCTTTTAATACAGACTGTTTGATTTACATTATGTTTATTTATAAATAATATATGTATTTGTATATAATATAATTTATGCGCGTACAGATGCGTATACGAAAACACAAAGCTAAAACACATATAACATCAAATATACAACTACATGTACGTACGTATGTATAAAATGTACATACGCATAAATAATCAAAAGGAAAAAGGGTGAATAAATCGCAACCCAAACATTTTACGGAAAATCAACTGACCGACAAATTGGGCCGTTTAATTTGCCCGCCTGCACTCATACAAACGACTGAACAAACACACTCCCGGACGAGATCCTCTGTATCTCATTGATGTGTGTGTTAGTATTCTTTTATATTATATATATATATATATAATACATATACAATACATATACAATATACAATATACAATATACATTTCGGGTTATATAATTTCCATTTTGTTTTATTATCATGAATGAGCATTATTTATTATACAGAATTGAGCTTTTCATTCAATAATCATTTAATTTAAAATTGTTGAACTAAGGTTTAATTTTTGAAATTATTTCAATTGTTTATTCAATTTTGTTATTTCCTGTAGAAATTGAAAATTGAGATAGTTTTGTCAAAGAATTATATTTTTTAGTTGTTGTCGATAACATATAAAGGATTTTCTATTGTAGTCGTAGCTAGGTGACAGTCGATAATGAAACTAGTTTCTAGAACAAAAATACAATAGATAATTTATCTATTGTATTTTTTTCTTTTATCTTTTAAAAACAATATTGTTGCAATATATATAAGAAGACGTTTGGATACAAAAGAAAAAATCTGTAAAAATCTCCCACAATATCTTTCAATCTTTTGCGCTTTACGATTTTTTTAAAGCACATGTTGTTGTTGTGTACTGAAATTGTTACGGAGTTATATGAAATGGCGTCATTTTTTAGTATATTGCTGTAATTTCTCCAAGATATTTGCGTAACTCGAGTTTGTGTTACTCCAGATTTGCAATAAAAGTCCTGGAATTCTTACAAATTATGGATATGAAATATTTATGTGATTTAAAAAACCAAAAGCAATAAAAAATAAAAATAAAAAGGAGTTGATAAAATTATATATTTTATCATAAAAATGTTGATACAATGCATGCTGTATTGCTCTTGATTTTCAATATCACATACTTTTTTTCGTAGGCGTGTTTCATATAGATAAATTGTAAGAAACAGTTGTATTTTCAAAATCTTTAGTTTCATAACTTATACATTTGACACAAGTTATGTCTGAATTTTTTTGACGTTAAATCACAACTTGCTTGTGATACTTATTCTTAATTTAATTAACATCAGAAAAATTTGGAGAATAATTCACAGGCACTCCGAAAATTTAGCGCAGCACTAAAAATGCTTCGTTCTTTTCTGTCTGGTTTGGTTTGGTAGTTTGGTTTGTAGTGATGATCTTTGTTCAACTCATGTGCGGAGTTCCACAGGTTCAATTCTTAGTCCTCTTCTTTTTTCCTTATTTATTAATGATCTTCCTAGTACTTGTGTGCATGGTGATTGCAGCATGATCCCCGATGATATTCAATTTAGGTTTGGTGCTCCTCTGAAGAGTGGTTCTGATATTGTTTACATTGTTTACATTTAACTTGACAGGATAAAGAGATGGTCTGAGGACAGGGGTCTTAGATTGAATCCGCGTAAAACGCAAGCTATTTTAATATAAAAAACTGGCTTTGATCATACCCGTTATTATATTGGGTGACATTCCAGTACTTTCGACGAATATAATTAAAATATCTTGGAATACTTTTTAATATAACCCTAACTTGGTTTGATCACGTCAACTTCATTTGTGGAAGGATCTTTGGCGGGCTTTGGCGACTTTTGAAGCTCTCTATTATTATTCTTGAGTTACTACGTTTACGACTGGTTATGGCTCTTTTGATACCACTTTTTACCTATGGCGATATTGCAGTGACGTCTATAACATGTGAGTCAACACGTAAGCTTTCAGTGGCCTTCAATTCTTGACTTATGGAGATACGATCATATATCATTGCACTCCGATTTATTTTTTGGTTGTTCGCTTATGAAGTACTATAATTACAAAATCTGTTTGGCAATGTAAAAAAAAACTTTTTAGAAAATTAATTTTATCTCTTTCGCGCAGAACTCTGAATCTTGTGCCTTCTATAAGACCAACTGTCTCTATGAACTATCCTTTTTCATCCGTCGTATTTCGTTAATGAATTCGCTTCCTATACTGATGAAGAGAATAGGTAATGTAAATCGTTTCAGAAAGGCTTGCCTTCGACACTTTAGTAATATATAATAGCTTTAATTACTACTATTATGTCGTAAAATTCAATACTTAATCAATTTCCTTTAACATATCTAAATAATGTTTTTAGGCTTCTATACCAGCGTAGCTAATATGAGAAGACTTACAATCCCGCGTTGTCCGTCCGTCCGTCCGTCCGTCCATCCTTCATCTAGTATCAGGGCCTTAAGTCGTAGAGAAGTAAAATTTGGAACTCAGCTGGGAGTAAAATAAAAAATAATTTTTGTATCCCGGATTTTTTTATTTAATTACGACGGTTTTTTTGGAGCAAAAACCAATTTATACAAATTTGCTTATATCCATCCCAAATGGCCTATTACGATATCCGAATTATTTTGGTGACAGGCAAACTATGCCTTGTAAAAATCTCCCAAAATCTCTTTTCTCTCTTCTTCTCTTTGTGTTTATGTTAAAAAAAGAAGAGTGCACGCGCTTGCACATGATTGTTGTTGAATACTGAAAATGTTTTGGGGTCTATTTCATGCCGCCGCAGGGGGTCCTAAATGTATATATTTTTTATTATATTTAAATATGTATATACAACTACCCTCCGACAACCGATTTTTACGCGGAAAATGTTAACATGCTTTAACAGAAACCAGCTACAAAGTAATGTAAAAATAATTGCAATATTCGTACAGGGTGTCCCAGAAACAATAAATTTAGTTTTAAAAAAATAAGATTTGTCATAACTAGATAAGTATATATTGTTCATTAGTATATATTTGTTTATTAGATAGAAGCCGTGAGTATGAGAAACTTTTGTGTCTCGGAAATTCCTCTCTTGTTTTTATACATGTTGTAATTATCGGTCGCATAATTATTGGGGATAGTTGAATTATTTTTTACGGTTTCATGGATTCATATTAACTACTAACTCTATGGCTCAGTTCTCTGTTGATTAGCATTTTACAGTGCTGTGGCTATGGTGTTTATCTATTCTCCAATACTTTAATTGTAAGCAGTAATGGACAAAATTGCTGAAGATTAACCTTTATTTTTTGTTTGTGACCAAAGAGCTGGCATACCTATAACTTGAAACTAACAATAATAACAATATTCAGATCCAATATTGGGCTTCAACTCATAACTCTTAAATCCTAATTCTTAACTTTGCTCTCCAATAATGTATTAGTTCGTCTTTTTCCGTATTATATTCTGTATTTTTGCAGTTTTACATATAACTTACTTTAATTGCAAGCTGTAGTAGACTTATTGTATTTTATGGAGATTGAGGGTCAAGCAAGGGTTGCTATTTCTTGTCTAGTTGTAATGCGTATGTCTAATTTCTAAGCCTAATATTGGTTTTGTTTTTGTTTTTTAAATTGGAATAAAATAAAATAAAAAAAACCGGACAAAAAGTCTTATTTATATGTAGAGTGAAATCGTCAAAAGTTTGCCATTTTCAGCAGTTGGCCACCGGATGTTGTATAAGTTATTCTAGTTACATTTCTGTCAAACCACTTATGTCATCGACATTTCTCGATAAAAGCTCTTTTTTCATTAGTAATTTAAGGATATAAACGTACATTTGTACATTCCTGAGTTTTGAGTAAATAAACTAATACTAAAGATTTTTCTGACTGGCCGCCGATTTTATTTATATTTCGGCGGCCGCCGACTTTTTATAGAAACGGCCGGCTAAAGTCGGCGCTATACTAAAAAAAAGCATTTTTTTAATACATATTTTCACAAGATTTCTTAAACCCGGCTTAATCTCTGCCAGAGTAAAGATTTTGTCCTGGCTATAAAGGTCCGGTTATTATGTTAAATTGTTCGTTTAAACCCATAAAACACTAAAGTTTCATGAATTCCGCGGAATTTTCACAGGACTTCCCAGAGTTTTTCAGGGATTTCCCCAAGGTTTTCGCAAGGATTTCCTCAGGTTTTTGGATTTTTCCCCAGATTACCCCGATATTTTCCACGGGATTTTTTACCGAGAAATTTTGATAGATCCCTCAAAATTTCCGTGTAAAAATCGGATATTTCACAAAATTTGTTGAGTTTTTGCCAATGATTCTCCGAGATATTCTTGGATTTTCCTTGGATTTCCAGAGATTTTACTGATTCCTGAGGTTTTTTGATGATATTTTGTTCCCGGAATTTATCATTATTTCAAGAAATTTTCCCGGGATTTTCTCCCGAGAAAATTTTTGAAATCCTGATAAAATACTAGAAATCCGGGAGAACTCCGGGAGAAATATCTATAATAGCCAACAAAATGCTCGCAATTATAATTTTACCAAAGAATATTTATTATTTTTCATATATGAAAAAAGAATATTATTTACCAGATAAATTTGGTTCGAACTTGAGCATAGTCAATTATTTAGCAAATAATGTAAGGAAGTAGAAGCTACATTTACCTGAAAATGTGTATAAAAAGAATATCTTGGATTTTTTTGGATCTTACGACCCCTCCTTTCCTAAAATCACCGTTATCACCATGGTTACTTTGTAGCTACGTCATTTTCACATCAACATGTGATATATTGAATAGATTTGGGCACACTTAAAAGCAATAATATTCGAGGTGAATTCGACAAAATCATAACGGAACCGTCAATTGTCAAATGTGGTGCTAAGCTGAATGATTAGACACAAATGATACAGCACATTTGGTCCCGCACATTTGATCCCGCACATTTGATCCCGCACATTGATCCCAAGCACAAACGGTACTGTGCACTTGCACATATAAATCCAAGGCACTTCAGGTCCATTTCTATGGTAGCTAGTAGCTTTCAGGTAGCAATAAATATTTTATATTACTATTTAACTCAATGTGTGCAAAACAATTTATAAAATTATGTTTTTCTAGTATAGTGGCGATTTTAGCGGCCGTTTTTATAAAAATTATCGTCGGCCGACTGGCACATCGTCTAGAGAAAATAATTATTCCTTAAGGAACCGAAATATTATTACTACCGGTCGGCTGACACGTCTGGCCCTGACATTCGTTAAAAAATATAAGAAGATGTATAACAACAATACCTTGATCTGATGGTTGTTTGCGGTTTAAAAGAGCAAAGCCAAAAAAGCTCTAATGTTATTATTTCTTTTATGCTGTTGATTGTAAGTTGGGTGGTGTATTAATAAAAAAAAACCTTTTCAAAAACATCTTTCATGAACGTTTCGATTAAGTATCAATTCCTTTTTAAGTACTAAATAAATCAATTCTAGATAATACAAATAAAAAGAAGTTTTATTGCTATTAGGAAATGTTTAATTGATCTTTAGCCGAAACAAACATTTGCGCACCATTCTTCGCTTACGATATAACAAAAAATGGGATATACTCTATATATATATGTATTATATGTATATATATATATATACATGTATATATAACTTCGAAGCATATACTGCCCCCAATTCGCGGTCAGTACGTAATTGCGGTAGGTAAGTGGCACTCAGCTGTCTTTTTTATATATTCTCCATCATTCAGTGGAGCAGCGCAGGCTTCGTCGGGATGCCTCTCACAAATAATATATTGAACGAAAATGTTTTCATGTGCAATGTTTTTTCCATTTATCGCGTGGAATCGAGGAGCATTTATTAGCCAAATGGTAGTCCTTGCCGTTTGCCTGTTTCGCGCAAAAACATGCCCGTTAAATGAAACGTATTCCGTCGTTTTATGTTTTATGATTGAATTGATCGTCCTCGTACTCAACCAGGACAATATAAATAAAAATGGGCACTCGCACGGTACATTCTCGCATTTATATAGTTTTTTTTTTATATGTATATATATGCAATATATTTATATATGTAATGCGGAAAAGCTCTCGAGATACCTGTGTGCTATCAGTGTGTATGTTTTGCACGCGCACAGGGACATCGTCATGTAATTCTCAGAGCTCGCGCGCGCTCTCTGTGAATGTCTGTGTGTGTGTGTGTGTTCTTCTTATATTTCATGCGCGCACCCGACATTTATAAAAAACGTATAAAATTTTATACCTGTGCTCAATTTGTTCGCTACTGTATATGTTTCTGTATAAATAAACTATATATGTATACATCATTCATATATATATATATATATATATACACGTACGTAAGTATATCTATTGACTCAGGTGAATTGCATACTCGCACATGACATATTTCCATAAAAATAATAACCAATTTCAAAAGAAACATTTCGTAAGCACAGATACACACACATTCTCACACAAAATACATACACTCTCACATAACACATATACATATAGGTTTATATATAGTATTGTATATTATACAATGTCCCAAATTGCGTATTGTATACTTGAGAGTATGTGTGTGAGATGTGGGCGTGGGTATGTGGGTGGTGGTGTGAGTCTCTCCGCTCTATTTATGTGTGTGTGTGTATGTTCTTCGGAAAACAATTTAATATGTGACCAAAATAAATGTGGGGCGAAATGCAAAATGGCAGGACGCATAATTCTACGACGATGAGCGTTTGAATTGAGAATGCCATTATAAATCAATCATGCTTTCTCACGCATCAAATAATGTGAATTTATATTATATTATTATATGGATGTTGTGTGAGTGTTTTGGTTCAATTTATGCAAACTGGTCGACTGGGACTTATGTATGTGTGTGTGTGTTGTGATATGCACAATATAAATACACACTCATACGCATGCATACATAATAGCTATTTTGAATGAAGATTTGTATATTTTATGTGCATATTTATCCGATTTCGTTTAGATGGAGCCTCTAGGCTCAATGGGATATATATATATATATATATAACAACAAGCGGCAGCTCAGTTCAGTTGTTATACCCTTTTAAGTGTTATCAACTATATTTCACACAAATGCATTCAAGAATTGATATGTACCTAATAATAACGCATTCTAAATAAAAAGAAAAGTAGACTTAAAAGCACAATTCGTCAAACCACCAATTGAAATAAAATTACATTTAATGACTTATAGGTATAGTTTTACAGCGGATAAGCTCCTCTTTTTTTGATAATAATCCCATCTTTTTATTAGGAAAGTATAATGAGAAATGTGTTTTTTTGTTAAAATAACAAATAATAAAAAATAACATATATATTTTAACGTCATGATATTTAATTAATTTAAAAGTATAATCTTTCTAGATTTTTGTTTGTTTTTTGCTTCTTTTTTGCGAATCAACCTACTACATTATTTCTGCCGCGCGATTTTCTTTAGTCGGTTAACGCTGTGTCAATTCGCTGTACCCGAAACACGGGTCTGGACCAAAAATAGATTTAATATCCGTTTTTCAGGTCATGACCTATTTTTTGGATCTAGAATCTAGGACCAAAACAGAAATAACAGTTCTTTTATATGAATTATATTGAATAATTTGCTTGAATATCCGATGTAAATACTCTTTAAATTCTACTAATATTATAGAAATCGTTTTTTTTAATATATATTTTAACACAAAACAAAAGATCATTTAAATTAATATAACAAAATAAAGAGAGAATCAAATATTCTGGATCCAAAATGCATGTGAAATCCGTGTTTCGGGTCCAGACCTGTTTTTTAGGGGCGAGACCAGTTTTTCGGGTTCAGACTAGTTTTTCGGGTCAAGACCTGTTTTTCGGGTCCAGACCCGGGTCTATTTATTTTACAGAACCCGAGTACCCGAAAATTTTAAACTCGGGTACCCGGATACCCGGTTTTGGTTGATGATATATAGATTTGGGGGGGAGGTCGAGCCGACTCGATACACGCCAGCACTCCAATGGGCCGATTGTGCTTCCTCCAGTAGGTAATCATCTTCGCTGTGCTTATAGATGATCTTCG
>JAAAKO020056568.1:0-10611 GCA_010015015.2 Bolitophila cinerea | reverse complement strand
AAAAAAAAACACCTGATGAGTCCCGAGTGTAATTTTTTGTTTTTATATATATATATATATGTATATATATATATATATATTTACATTGTAAATTGTACAATGTACGTTAAATAAGGTATAATTTAATTTTGTAAACATTTGTCTGTCAAATAAAAATAATGGCAAGGATTTTGTGTGTTTATTAAATGACAAACGATAAACAGAAGAAATGCTTTCATAGGAAGTGCAGTGGTGCAGGCTTTAAACACCATTTGAGTCATTAGCATTAGGATGGGTTGTTTTCAAAAAAGTTGGAATTTAAATTACCCTTAGGGCAGAGAAGTTGTAACATTTTACATCATTTTTTTAGTATTTAACAAAAAAAAAAGTGTATTGCCAGCGCATTGCAATTTTTTTAAATTGAATTTAATGAAAATAGTGTAATTATTTGATTTTATAAAATGATTCTTATTTATTGGTTTTCATAAAAAAAATATTTAAGAAAAAAAAAATGCAGTTAAAAGAAGTTTTTTTTAACAAAATCTTGAAAAATAATACATATCTATTTCAAATTTTCATTTGCCATTTTGTTTATTTAAAAAAACTTTGGAAGCGTTGGTTTGTAGTCCAAGTGGTCCTTCCAGGAAAGTTTGTCATCCAATATAACACTGAGGTATTTTACTTTCGAGACATCCTAATTAGATTACTATCCATTAATATTGGACGGAGTCCTTCAATCTTGATTTTTCGGTGAAAATGATGGTTTCAGTCTTTCCTGCATTAAGCGAAATACCTAAACCGTCACATCAGTTAGAGATAATATTCAAAGCATTCTGCATTAGGTCACACTGAATACTCGCATATTTCCCTGATAAGATAACCGCAATGTCGTCGGCATATGCTTAAATATGAAGCCTCTCTCATTGAGGATAACAATGAGGTCATTGACCACAAAACTCCACTGCAAACGGGGAAGAACTCTCCCTTGAGAAGTACATTTTTTTCCAATACCCTAACCGTTTCACATCCTATATCAAAGTGGACAATTCAATGTTTTAGCATAGAATCAGCCCATCTTGTTAATGTAGAACTAACGCGATGTGAGAAACAAGCCTTCTAGACTGCACCAAAGGAAACGTTGTTAAACGCTCCCTCGATATCCAGAATAATCCCGAGGGCCATTTCCTTGTCGTCCAGGGAATATTTCGCCATCGACACTAGCTTATGCAAAGCGGATTAAACTGATATACCAGTCTGTTAGGCATGATGATTGCATTGCAGGGGATAATCATTTAAGACCTCGTCCCTAATGAATCAATCTACATTGCGTTCGTGACTGAATAAAGAAAGATGTCATACTGATTTGTCTAAATGACTGAGTGGTTACATATAGTTACATATATAGACTGTCCTTTTATGGGGATAAACACTACGCTAACATTCCTCCAGGTGTCTAGTATGAAACCGAAAGCCAAGCATAATCTAAATATCGATAGGAGAAGACCGTTGATAATCTACAGGCAGTTTTTGAGAAGTGTAAGGAAAATCTCATCTACACCACGGTATTTATACGGTACAAACATATTAATCGCCCATCCGATTTTGCCACCGGCAAGGTGTGGTGAATTAATCTCAAGAAACTCAATCTCACAGCGATTGTGCATTATCCACCGTGTATTTGGTTTTTTTTTTTTTTTGTTTTTTAATAATGAGACTAAACGTCAGAAAATTGAGACTTATTCTCACGAAAAATCCTGAAAATAAGGCCGACTGTGACTTATTCTCAAAAGACTTACCGCCAGGAAAAATCGTGATAGTAATGCACAGTCTGACTGTGATTTATTCTCAAAATTTAACGTCACGAAAAGTCGTGACAATAAGTCACTGTCTTCCTGTGCATTTCTCTCACAATTTTGAGTGGCGTTAAGTCTTTTGAGAATAAGTCATTATCGTCAAGATTTTTTTTCTAAAGGGGAAGGTGTTTAAAATAAAAGAATGTTTTGTGTTTTATTAAAAAAAATACAGCGTGCGCCTTTACAATTGTAGTTATGAAAGAATAGATTGTTTTTTTACTTGTTTTTTAAAGTATTATGCTTGTTTTTATTCTCAAGAGAATTAACGCCACTAAAAACTGTGAGAGTAATGCACTGGCAACTGTGACGTGACTTATTGTTCGTAACGTTAGGTCTCTTGAGAATATGTCACAGTCAGACTGTGCATTATCGCCAAGCCAGTTGTGACGTTTGGCCACATTTTTTTTTCGTGGCGTTAAGTCCCTTGAGAATAATGAACAGCGCCCACCGGTAACGAAGGGTATCTCTGCCGAAATAGTCTCTTTCAGGGGCTCGCATTCAGTAAAGTGTGCCTTCAGTAAGCAAACTGCTACTTCTTTTTTAAAAGTTGTATATGAACCATCCGGGAGCCTTAAGGATGCATTTTTTTCAGCCACGTCATTAGAGAGGGTTTTATGGATCCTCGAGGATGGTTAGACATCCTCGATTTCTTTTACAAAATTTCATCCAAGAGGCGCGTTTTGCTGTCCTTAGAGCTCCTTTATAGTTCATTTGATTTGTGGAAAAATGATTCCAGTCCTCCTGCAAGCCGGTCTTTAGGCCCTGTTAAATGACTTCCTGAATTAATTGCGGAGATTTGGAAGATCACTTGATCACCATAGACAAGGGTTCCTATAGTCATAAGTACTCTGAGACCTGAGAGGGTAAGAGGATTCAAAAAACTTACGAAGGTCTTCGGTGAGAAGCTTAGCAGCTGTTTCAAGACCATCGATTGAGTCTGCGTTGAAATTCCATACAACTGCTCTATCAGAGATGAGTTTCCTGAAGTTGGCCCAATTCGTATTTTAACGATTTCGAATTTTCATCGGAGGGGTCGGGTCAGTACAGAACTTGAAATAAATGCTTTTGTGGTCCGATGAGGTGATGTCATTAGAAACCTTCCAGTTCATAATCATAATCATAATCCAATCCAGATAGCACAGAGTAAGGTCGACTGGAGGTGACGAACGTGGGATCGTCACTGTTATTTACAATCTCCACACCCATCCCCGCAAAAAGCTAAGAAGGGCTTCAACCCTAGGTTGGTATTCGAAACGTCCTCATACAAGATGAATAAGAAAAAGAAGCTATGGAGAGCTTCACCCCTAGGGTTGGTATTCAAACTGCACCATACAAGATGGTGCAACAAGTTAGAGTCAACCCCAATCACCAACGAAACGTTGTTCGTTGTGTTATAAGTTAACAACGCGTCCAGACCATAGCTGGGAGGCAGGTCCAGTGAGTCGAAAAGTATGTATACAGAAGAGAAAAACACTTTCCTCCTCGAGCCATTTAAGAGAAACCCTATTTCAATGGATTCCATGTTTCTGCCACAAAACTTTGACAGTTTCATGGCATCCAAGTCGTTTATTGCAAACAAATACAGGTTCTAGGTCTGAACGACTCAGTCAAGAAATAATCTTGACCTAAGCGATTCCTCAGACCTGGATTCCCTGTTTGGTTATTCAAAGTTCTTGGATTTGTCTTGTCAGGGCCTTTTTCTTATTGTTGGCGTTTTTGTGGTGTAAAGTTGTGATCGGAAGGAAATCTCCTATTATTGGACTCTTTCGAGTCAGATGGAGTGTCCAGAGAGTTGCATTTTGCTACGGGTTTACCAATCTTACTCTCTTTCCGATTCACCGCATTTTAACATTACTATCACACTTATTGAATGCATGAAACAAGCATTCAATAAGTTTTTTTAACGTTAATTGTGTATTTAAAATATTGGTAAAAAATCAATTTTAAACAAAACTTTTGTTTTTTTCAGTCGGTTTATTTAAGTTTGTACTCTTGAGCCAAAATATATGTTTTATTTTGATAATTAAGAAAAAACTTATTGCAGCTAGTTTATTGGTTCTTAAGTAAAGGAAAAAAATATATTTGTTTGTATAATACATTATTATTTTCTCAGGCCACACTGGCATTTTAAGGAATTATTTTGTAGGCACTAAGATGTTAAATTTACCTATATTATGAATATGATGAATACACTAACTTACAAAACACCATAATGAAAAAGAAAATATAATGTATTATAATATGAGTAATCCTCAAAAATACATTTTTAATTAGGTGAATGGTAATTTGAGGTCAACCCACTCACACATTTTTTTTTGCTCAAACGAAGGACAACGCCCTAAGAGTGCGTCTATAACCTTCTTTAGGTGGAACATTCTGAATAATCCTGAAAATACGGATATGATTAAATTTTTAAATGTTTCGAAAATAATACACTAAAATATTTATTTTTCTAGGTTTAGGAGACCTATTTCAATCTCGATAGTAGTTCAAACAAAATGATATCGATAAAAACACTTCATGAATAATGATATTATATTTTACAGCCAAGACCAACCCTGGTTAATTGATTTTTTTTTAATTTAGGATTTCTACTTTTGAATAATAAATTATATACGAGAGTAGAAAATTAATAAAAGGAATTCATAATTTATGAAGTCTTACTGAAATATACTGAAAACTAAGATAAAATAATTATTGTTTTAATTAGCTTCGAATTCTAATTGAGAAATGCCTTGACACCAATATTCTTCCTAATATATACATTAAGAAAACTCACTGAAACTTTGGAGTACTGAATTACATACACTTTTCTATGCTGATAAAATTAGAGCTACCGCTCACCGTATTTCATTATTCATCGCAATGTCCTTCAACCATTTATATTATATACTTTAACAACAAAATATATACATATATTTTACGTGCGCACACAGATGTTTTTTTAATTAGCTATTCGGCAATCGAGAAACTCAATTATGTACCATTTCATCGCTGTGCTGTGCGAAAATAATTAAATTACGTCGCGTCTGGTCGCACAGGCCGCCCCGGGACCCAAGGCTGGCGGGCATCACCGGTGCTCCACACCACAACACAAAAACCCGGTTTCATGTTAAACAAAAGTTTGGATTTTTCTGTAATTTTGCATATTATATACAGAGAAATGCCTTATGTCGCTGTTTGCGTTCGGTTTATATATTTTAGGTAGGAAGGAGCTCAGATTTTACAGGAATAAATAATATTGTTTCTGAATATTTTTATAGCAAAAACAAAATCGTTAAAATGCTTTAAAAGCTTCCGTTGATGCTATGTGTATCGTTAAAGTTTTAAATAAACTTTTATTAAGCCTCAAATAATTCTATGTGTTTGTATGTGTGTGTGTGTCTGTATATCCTGTCATTGGCCCATTTGCTCGCAGTAATCTCAAGTATAGCTTTTATGTCATCGCATTTCCTGTTTTGGACGCTCAAGTGGTGTTATGTACTCGACGTTTATGTATATATCTTTATCCTGTAAATAAGAAAACAACTTATATACAGGTATATAAATATATTTGGCACAATGGAAATCAAGTATACCTACGCTATATGGTATATATTATACAGCCATAGTATAGCTATATATGTGTTTGTATATTTTATTATATCCGGCATTACACTTGATGGTGGCGGTCTTAGTATAAATAACGAGCTTTCGCATATCAGAAAGGGGATAAAGTTGATTAAATCTACCACTGAGGCGACGTTATTCTGATGAGGGATATAATTGTATGAGTTATTGATTGTATTACTTATATTTATTTATTTATATATATATATATATATATATATAAATAACTGTATCTGTATACGTGTTTCATTTATACGAAATCTTGGTTTTGTTTGCAATATGTAATATACAAAAACCGGCTGGCTGGCACGATATCAGAATGTGTATCTGTATATATGTATACATTGTTACTGTATAGGGGATTGTATTGTACATATATGTATGTGTGTGCGTGCGTGTTTGTGGAGACATGCGAGGTTAATAGAGTTATCTCAAGGTCTATTTATTTATATTGTGTGAACATCGTTGATTTCTCAAGCTTATATGCATTGCACGTCGCCGTCGCATCTTCACATCGTCCGTCGTTGTGTATTAGATATTTAGACGAACACATCTAGTTACTAACTTTATATATATATATATATATTATGTGGTTAGTTTCAGCCTATTGGTCGGTCCCGACTGTCGTCGTCCGGTAATTTAGTCAGATGTGGTCAAGAGCAATTTTAATTGCGGACGTGGGCGAAGCTGACGTTATCTTGATTTTGCATTCAATAATCTATTAATTGATGCATTAAATTGCAGTTAAAACACATTGTTATTTATGCTAATTATAATTTAAATACTTCAATTTCAATTGTAAATTTGTTTAATTCCAACCAAATTAATTAATATTTGTCTACGTGATTAAGTTTTACGATTTTATTTGATGTTACAAGTTTCACGGTAAAAAGAAAATTCTTTTTTATAATTATATTTTATATTTTATTTTCTTCATGGCCATGGAGATTTCCATGACCCACTGTTAGTTTTCTTTTTCTTTTTTTAGCAGTGTTTCGAAAGATGATTGAATACAATATTTTCCATAGATAACCTTGATTTTTTCTTATACGGCCAACCCTGTCAATCGTATTATCTTAAATGCATTTAGTTTAGAGTTTCCTGTTTAACATACAACAAATCTATTTTACCAATTTTAATGCTGTCAGTAGAAATATCTACATTCTCTAAACATGATCCTTATAAAATTTACTAAAATATTACTTTAAAAGTATACAATTTATTTAATTTTAACGGCAACAGTGATCCAAGCTTGTTTATTACATAATCAATGTCTCGATTTTGTAGGACAGTTATCTAAATATTTTCTTACTTTCCAAAAAATAATTAATTAATTTTAATGCTACAGTTATCTAAACATGTTGCTTACTTTCAAAATAATATTTTGATAATTTTTAAAACAACATAAATCACGAAATGTTTTTTAAAATATTTAAAATGATACATACTACCGATGTGGAGAGTTCATCATCGTTATCTATCATTGTAATTGATTTTGTTGCCATAACAGGTTTCTTCTTCCAGGTAGAATCGACATTTAATAATTCGTATCTGTCATTTGCAAGAACTGTTTTCACTTGATATGGACCACGAAATCTCTTCGCAAGTTATTTTTATTTCAGCTGCCTTTTTGATCAATCAGTACAACATCTCCGACGTTTAGTTTTTTTGCACGTACTCTGTTTTCATCAAACTTGACTTTATTATAAATTTTATTTTTATCTAAAAGTCGTTTTGCCTCCACACGTACCATAACAAGACCAACTTTATCAGTGTCATCATCTAAGAGACACATAAGTTTACTGGAACCTCTTGTTTTTTAATTAAACCTTATTAAAAGTTCTATAGCGGATTTTTATGTATCTTTTGTCAGCGTTGTAACAAAATCAAATTAGCTTACATTGTTTTTATAAAAGTACTCCATTTATCGTCTTCTCCTTCTTTAACTAATGAACACAAAGATGACAAAATGGTTTTATGATAACGCTGAACTAGACCATTCGTTTTTTGCTTTACTGTAGCTATAAGATGCATTTCTATTCCATTTTGCAAACAAAAATCATCAAAAATTTACTCATAAAAGCGCTTTTAAGATCAGCAAAAATCCTTCTAGGTAAATCAAACAAATCTATAACGGACGTTATAGTTAATATACATTTTAAGCAAATCACTATCTTTTTCCATGGGACCAACGTCTAAGTGTATTTTATCGAAAGGTATTGCTATTTTAGGAATTGGATAAAAAGGCCAAATCTATTTCCAGAAGTACATTATCCATAAGCACAGTGTTGAACATACTTTCGAGCCTTTTAATTCTAATTGGGAAACCAGCAAATATCACTTTATTTTAAAATCATTCTATCATAACAAAGATAACTCATTTTATCATGAAACATGCACATTACTCTCCATATTGCAAGCTTAGAAAAAAAATCATTGTTTTCCTGATTGGTCTAAAAATTTTACTTTCCGATACCAGACACCATTTCGTAATTTATAATTATCAAAGTATTCTTTAGTTTCTGGACATATATCATTATTTAATAATATCTGTTTGCATGTTTGTACCCAAAAATCTCGATCTTGTTTCAATTTTATCCACGAGTTTTGTCCATATTTTTTTGAATAACAGCAACTTTAGTATGATTACGATTTCGTGTTTAAAATCTTGTAATGCTAAAATAATTGCTAAAGCCTCTTGCTCATAAGAATGATATTTCTATTCTTCCAATGTGAATTTCTTGCTATACTATGAATCCAGATTCATGATTTCGCATTAAAGCTGCACCAATACCAACAGAACTGGCATCTGTGTGTAACTCAGTTTCTCGTTCTGACTCAGACATACATAGAACTGGACACTACAATTATTATAGCTCTTTTGCAATTCCCCGACCAATTCCATTTAGCATATTTCTTTAATTAATTATTTAATTAATTAATTTAACTAGGATAGTAAAGTTATCTAAAAACTTTCTGAAATACCTAGCTAAGCCAAGAAACTGACGTACTTGCTTAATATTAGTAGGTACTGGTTAGTTTTGTAATGCTTCCTTTTTGGAGGGACTTGGTTTAATGGTGCCATTTTCAGTAATCTATTTTTTTAACAAAAAAATCTGCACAATTTTATGTCCCCAATTGTCAAAACCAAAATTTCTTTTACATGACCTTTATTGGAAAAGACCTGTCAATTTGACGTGGAAAAAGATTATGATTTTTGATAACTTGGCTTCATTGAAAAATTAAAGTTTTCAACCTTTGGGGGCAACTGACCCGGACCACCAAAGGACAGAAAGTAACGGAATGATCATATAAAAATAAATATACTGACACAACCTAACCTAGCAGGAATGAGGATCGGGACAAAGCAACATCTGTGGATTTGGCCTATTGGGTATGCCCCAATGAAAAAATATAACTTATAGGTTTCGAATAGCCACACTAAATTAATAATTTGATGATTTTTGGGAAAGGTAATCTTTATGGAACTGTAACTTGGTTATAATTAGACTTAGAAAAACATGTTGTAGACCGTTGAGGAATTCTTTAAAAAACATATTCTTTTTAACTTAGGGCTTACAACTTAACAATATATCAAGAAGTCAGAAGTACTCCACTTTTTGCCCGGCAAAGCTCTATTTTTCTCTCCACAAACAGAACCTAAATATTTAAGTACAGCTACAATATTGGTTAGTATCCGACTTATTGGAAATGGCAAATTTTTTATCCCAATACACATATAAACCCTTAAAAGTAGCTAAAGACCAATATCCCTCAATCAGCAAATTCAGTTTGGTTTTATAAAACGCCCTCCTTCTATATAATCTTGCCTGGTTAAAATAAATACCACACTAACATCCGTCCAAACTATACTATAAATGCTGGTGTATATAAATAAAAGCTCCCAAAAAGCTCTATTATAATTAAATCCAGGATAAAAATATAAATAAATATATTTGTCTGTGTACATGTCTTGGCACATTTTGGATATATAATACTCAAATTAAAAAGAATAACAAAAAATAGATATTGTCATACTACTCAAATAAATCGCAGTATTTGAATTTGTGTTACAGTCTAAAATAAATTCAAATATATCACCAATATATATATATAAAAAAATGTTACAAAAAACATGTAACATGTAACATAATATATCTTAAATAAACCAATTAGAAAATAAACCTATTAATTAAAGTTCGAGTTGAATTCATATTTTGGAGTTTTTACCGGTATGGCCTTAGCTTATTTTGTATGAAACGATTACTAAATGTATGCAAACAATTAAAATGCTGCAACAAATTAAAGGTAAACGGAAAATGTCATTTAATGATAGCGGGTTAGTCTGTCTTTTGAACTGCCCAGTCTTCTTAACCAGCCAGTCTATTTAACCAAAATGTTTTTTCAACTCTGATTTGTTTTTTCTATGGTTCGTGTTATATGAATTTCGGCTTCAGTAAATTATTGTACTTTAAAAAAAGCGGCAAAGTTGCAAAATGAAAGCTGTAAAAAAGATAATTTTAAAAATTATATAATTAAAAAAATCACACTGGAAATAAGTTTGTTCTCATATCTTGGCCTTTTTAAAACGTTTTTAGGTGCATATGTAGCCATTTTAAATCGCCTAAACATCTGGACCAGGTCTTTGATCTGTAATTTTGGATTCTTGAAATTATTAAAATTCTCTACAAATCTTAAATTGAACTTTACAGTAATCTGCTATAAAGAATGAAAAAAAAAACATATTTTATTTATTTTTGTATTTTATGGTTTTAAATACAAATATGGTTGCTATTATTCAATACAAGCAAAAGCGCAGGAACTTTAATTGCTAATTGCTAAACTAGAAACTAATATAAAAATTTATTCTTTGACAATTTATGTCTTCAACACGACAGAGCAAAAGTGTTTCATGTAAACTAATGTAGGTAAAAAATATTCCTATTTCTGTACATTCACATCGTCCCCTAAAACTTTATGAACTGCCTTCGTAATTTAACTACTATTGTGCATAATTATTTTATCCCAGTAAGCAAGATATTAATATACTTTGTTTGAGGAATATAATATTTTAATAATAATTATGCAGACTCGTACATATGTATGTATATCAAATACAATATGAATGTATTATGTATAAAATATATTATATATATATATATATATACAT
>JAAAKO020056557.1:0-10611 GCA_010015015.2 Bolitophila cinerea | reverse complement strand
AGTTAATCGTCACTAGCGTGGTCAAATTCGTGCGCGAAAGTGACGATTAAAAAGCCAGAGTTCAACGGTGAAATAGCGGTTGCCTTGCGCTGCGCTGCGCCGCCATCCTGATTTCTTTTTTTTGTACACACACTTTGTGAATGTAAAAGTGCCGGTCGTAGGTTTAGTAAATTTGTTAGTTTTAGGTTATAGTGAATTAATATATATTGTTTATATGAGTTCATTTGTGTTTGAATGTAATTCTTTTGTGTTAAATTATATTCCGTGCTGTGTTGGAGTGTTGTGTGTGCAGTAGGCCACTTATCCACGGCTAAGGGGGTTGCTTCCCAACCGCTGAAGCTAAGCCAGGCAAACGGACCAGCGGGTAAAGTGCCGCATTTCGCGGCTGGCGCACTAAACTTTACCGGTTTCGGCCAGCGCACACTCACCCTTTCCTTTTTTTTTTCTCTACGGTATTTTATTTTGTGAAGAAGTCCGTACCGTTACATTGGCGCACAACGTGGAGCTTTTTGTATCGAATTAATAGTTCATATTGAACATTACCGTTATTTATTTTTGTGCACAGTACCGTATTGTGCATTGTGTTATAGAATATAGAGAGATGTATTTGTATATAGAAATGTACACATCTTTTTGAATATTTGCGTGATGATGAATGATATTGCTTTGCAATTTGAAATTGAATTGTGATACTAGTATATTGATTGCGCTTTTAGATTTAAGTTTACATTTTCCTTTATATATATATTTACATTTTTTTTTATAATATTTTTATTTATATTTTCCATTCTTATATGTTTTAGGTATACATGAAGAGTTTTCGTCCAAGAGAGTTAATATATATTTACAATACAGAGATACATGAATACATATGATATATAAGTGCGAGTACAATTGAGAATTGAGCCAATTTATAAATACGATCTTCATTGAAACATTGGAATATCCAGGTACAATACTTAAGTTATTATTTTTTTATATTTTTTTTTCTTGTTATAAATTTCCATTCATATTTAAGTTTGAATTTAATTGTGCGATAAAATGAATCCTACACATCTTGGTGCGTCAGAGCTAGATTACGAACTTGAGTTAAGAGGCATTTTTAATTTGTCAACACACCGTGCTAAAACGGGTGCTCTCCGAAATATTTTGGACAAAGAGTCGAAGGGTCTAGAATATGTACCAAAAACTAGTGCACATATTAACAGTGCAGAAGTTGAAATTAAGCGTTGTTCAGAGTCGTACGAACAGATTCTTTCGTTAGCGGAACAAGCGTTTTCTGAAAATTGTGTTCCATGGTTAAACGAAGTAGCCAGTCGTCTGGTGCACTTACAGTTGAGAATAGAGAGAATATATCCTTCTGATACTACTGATGAACAACAAGTAGAAGAGCTTTCAAGCTTTACGTATGAATTGATTTTTGAAGTGGCAAAAGAGTTGGGAAAGGAAGAAAATGCAGCGTCGATTCTAAATGTTCCTAGACCTAGAATCGAAGATACAGAAAAGGATATGTACACAAATACAAGTTCTGTTCCGGGTAGACTTTCGGTTAATCTAGGTGCTATTCCCAAAGTGTTTCCTGATCGTGTTGAGCCCAGTCCTTTTCGTGCAGCATCACCCGAATTACATCGTAGACAAAATATCTACTCTTCTATAGATTCTCTGTTTAATAAAGACCCATTACTGAACCTTAATGGAAGCGGATTATTAGATGTCGCGGCTCGTAGTAGTTTAAACCCTAAAGCACAAGCTTATTCTTCACAATCGATAAACAATCCCCGAGATAGTTGGTCACACATGGATAAGAGCGTAGGGAATAGAGCTTGCGGAGGCAGTAGCAATGGTTTCAAACCAAGTGTTAGTCGTTCTGTGCAGGTGGAAGATGAAGTCGATCGCGACCAATGGGACCAAAACAGAAAGGAGGTACAGCAGAACCAGCTACGGTCACTTAAAACTTTGTTGAGTCGTAGAGGTCAGCCGTCGGTACCCATTCCCAATTTGAATAGGGGTAAAAATTTTCAGGATCCTAATATAAACGAACAACACTACAACAGAAATAACAACAGATGCGAGGGTTGTTGCCATGGTCCAAATCCGATTATAGCAGATCGTAATGGAGATCGTCTGCGTTTTGAGCCCAAGAGAAAATCTGTTCCAGTTCATCATTGGCGGATTGAGTTTAGCGGCGATAACCAAGGTTTACATGTCCAAGAGTTTCTTACACAGATTGCCATGTACCAGAGATCAGAAAATGTCCCAAATAACGAGTTGTTGTATTCTATTGTTCATCTGTTGTCAGGAAGAGCACGTTTATGGTACCAGTCGAAGTACGAGGCGTTCAGGACTTGGAACGAGTTTGTAGTAGCATTCAAGAGTGAGTTCTTACCCGCTAACTACGATTTCACTTTATTTTCGGAAATCGAGTCAAGAGTACAGCACCAAAACGAGACTGCTTCTGAATATATCTTACATATGACGTCGTTGTTTAATCTCATTACATTCCCTATCTCAGAAGAGCATAAAGTACACATTGTGCAAAAGAATTTGTTGACTCGGTATTCATTAGCGGTGGCAACATTAGGCGTTAGGACCTTGGAAGGCCTAGCGGAAGTTTGTAAAAGAATAGATTCAGCCACAAATACCCGTCCTTCGTATAGAATGCCATTTCAGCAATTTTCAAGTATGCAACCTAATGGTCGGTTTGGTCGTCGAGGAGAACATAATGTTCACACTTTGGACTTGGATAATTTTCAGGGTGATGAAGTTGGCGTAGAACAAGTCGATAGGGAAATCTTGAATATTCAACGCGGTCCTCCAAATCCTGTCCGGGGTCAAGTACAACCAGAAGTTCCGATCCCTGTTGCACCTAACCAAAATGTACAAAATCGGTTTCAGAGAAGAAATGGCGAGCATCACCCGGGCGTAGAGGTTGCGCAGTGTTGGAATTGTGAAGGAGCAGGTCACAGATTCCGAGATTGTATTCACCCTAGAAATCATGTCTTCTGTTTTGGCTGTGGTTTACGAGGTTCGATTACGAGAACTTGTAGGATGTGTGCGGGAAACCGCCAAAGGGCAGCCGAAAACTTATTGGGCAATCGGAACCCGAGAAATTAATTGCCCCATATCGTAGTCTACCCTATCCAAAATTTCAAAGAAACTCCGTAGGGGTACTAAAAAACACCAACGATAATCGTCCCCACATCGAAGTTGATATTCTGGGCATCCACATTTCCAGTCTGTTAGATTCCGGCGCACAAGCTACTATAGCCGGCGGAGATTTTTATAGTATTATCCAGTCCTTAAATTTAATAATTAATCCTGTCGTTACAAATATTTCTACAGCTAGTGGGGAGAGGGTTGTCGTTTCGGGGTCAATTGATATCCCCATAGTATTTAATGGCGAAAGTAGAGTAATTAAGGCTCTTTACGTACCGGAAGTTAAGACACGACTTATTTTGGGTTGCGATTTTTGGGAGGCTTTTCGTATCAGACCGATTATATGTGGCTCAATCCAAGTCGAAAAAAATGTTCCTTTGCTTGAACATCATGAACTATCAGCAGAATATGCTCAAGAACTTAAATCTATTTTGGGCAGTTTTCCTTTTTCTAAAGACGGTAAATTAAGTATGACGCACCTAATGCAGCACTCGATCGATACACAGGACGCCAAGCCCATAAAACAACGTAATTATATCATCTCTCCTTACCTGCAAACGGAAGTAAACAATGAAGTAGACCGTCTCCTTAAACTCGATGTCATAGAACCTTGCGATCCCTGTGCGTGGTCGAATCCAATAGTAGCAGTTAAAAAATCATCGGGAAAAATCCGCATTTGTTTGGACGCCAGAAAACTTAACAGTATCACCGTGAAAGACGCATACCCGCAGCCACAAATAAATCGCATTCTCGGTAGGCTTACAGGTACAGTGGTTCTCTCTTCGATCGATTTCTCTGACGCTTTCCTTCAGGTAGAGCTTAATGTTGATTCTCGTCCCAAAACTGCCTTTGCTGTTAGCGGTAGGGGTTTCTTCTGTTATAAACGAATGCCATTTGGCCTTTGTAATAGTGCCGCAACATTATGCCGTTTAGTAGAGCAAGTTATAGGGTGTGACCTGGAGCCGTTTGTTTTTGTGTACCTAGATGACGTTATAATTGCGACCGAAACCATGGAGAAACATTTTGAAATCTTGAAAATCCTCTCGGAGCGGCTAAATAAATCTGGTCTTACGATAAGTGTAGAGAAGTCTCGGTTTTGTATGAGACGCATTAAATTCTTGGGGTACATTGTAGGGTCTGGTGGATTAGAACCTGATCCTGATAAAATAGCTGCCATCACGAACTACCCAACTCCAAAAAACGTTAGAGATATTAGGCGACTCCTTGGAATGGCGGGGTGGTATCATAGGTTTATACCAAGGTTTTCCACTATTGCGTCACCCTTGACCGACATGTTAAAAAAATCAAAATCCAAATTTGTGTGGACCCAACCAGCCGAAGATGCGTTTCAAGGCCTTAAAAATATCTTAGTGTCTCAGCCTGTCCTCTCAAATCCCGACTATTCTAAACGTTTCACCATTCAAGCAGACGCTTCTGACACAGGTATAGGGGCCGTATTAGTACAGGGCGATAACGACGAAGAGCATGTAATTGCGTACATGAGTCAGAAACTATCAGCGACTCAACAAAAGTATCCTACGACCGAAAGGGAGTGTCTTGCTGTTTTGACAGCGATAGAAAAGTTCAGGCCATATATAGAAGGTATCCAGTTTACGGTAATTACAGACCACGCTTCACTTCTGTGGTTACAAAACCTTCGAGATCCAGCAGGCCGATTGGGTAGGTGGGCTTTACGACTACAAGCCTATGACTTCGAACTAAAACATAGGAAAGGAAAATTAATGGTCGTTGCTGACGCGTTGTCAAGGTCGGTTGATGTGGTTGACGTTGTTGGATTTGATAACATTAAGGACAGTTGGTATATCGAATTCCGTAAACGAATCTTGGACAATCCTCAGGATTATCCTCAGTTCCAGGTCAAAGAAGAGGTCATCTATAAGTTCTGTAAACAAAATCGGAAGTTTGGTTATCGTAATGTGTGGAGAATAGTGGTCCCAAAAGAACTACGTAACGTCGTTTTAAAGCAGTGTCACGATGATCCTTGTAGTGCTCACGGGGGGTTTTATAAAACGTGTGACCGTGTCAAACGAACATATTATTGGCCGAAGATGGACGAAGAAATTCGAGGGTATGTCAGAAATTGTGAGGTTTGTCTTGCGATTAAACCCACTAACGAGATCCAGAGAGCACCGATGGGAGATTATCGCGAGGCCACACGTCCTTGGCAGATTCTATATATGGACTTTATAGGACCATTTACAAGGTCAAAGGGTGGTTTTTCTTACCTGCTTGTCGTCGTAGATGCATTCTCAAAGTTTATTCACATCCATCCATTACGTACTGCTACTTCTAAGACTGTGATCAAATTCCTTGAGAGTAGAATATTTTTAACTTTTTCCGTTCCTGAATATATAGTAAGTGACAATGGCCGTCAATTCACATCTAATGAGTTTAAAGAATTTCTCCGAAAATATAATGTGTCTCCTTGGTTAACCTCATGTTACCACCCACAGGCTAATGCAGCTGAGGCAGCTAATAAGACAGTGGAAACATCCATTCGCGCGTATATTAAAAACGATAAGGACCATCGTTCTTGGGATAGTTACTTGTCAGAGATCTCTAGCGCCATGAATTCTTCCGTGCATAATAGTACAGGTTTTCCGCCACATTTTGTTGTATTTGGTCAGCCAATGATTCTCTCAGGTAAAACTTATGGAACTAATATATCTGAAGATAGTGAGTTCAGGACACCAGAACATTTGGAAGGCATTAGAAAACTAGTGGCGAGTAATTTGAAGAAGTCGTACGAGCGTGGAAAAAGACATTATAACCTACGAAGTAGACCTATTGAATACAAAGTGGGAGATTGCGTCATGCGAAAGTCGTTTAAATTGTCGGATGCAAGTAGGGGTATCTCAGCGAAGTTATGCCCTAAATATGTGAAATGCCGAGTACAACGAAAAATTGGTTCTAGTAGTTACGAGCTCTCTGACTTGAACGGAAAAACACTGGGTATTTTTAGTAGTGCGGTTCTCAAGGCATGTACGAGCCAAGAGGATAGCGATTTCCCTGACGATAATGGGTAGTTTGTAATAACATGGATTATCGTAAATCCACTTATTTTATTTTATTTTATTTTATTTCTTTGCTTTGTTGTTATGTCATTTATGCCGCATTAATGTCAAAAAAAAAAAAAGCTATGGTTCCGTCTTGTAAAAGCTTAACACAAAAGACATTAAAAAAATACGAGCATCACGTCAGTGTGATCAAGGTGATCAGGAAGTGTCCCGCAGAATTATTAAGCTATGGTTTTGCTCACACGAGTTAAACACAATCCTGCCATATAAAAACACAAGTATTACGTCAGTGTAATCTACTTTAGGAATGGCGTCATGTTAGGTGTTTGTAGTGTAGTTAATGTAAGCTAGTTTCTATTAATTTAAGTTAGTAGATTTTTGTAGCTTTAAGTACGAGGCTGCTTTTTGAAATCTTTGTCTCCTGGAGGAGACAGCGCGAAAAGTCGCCGGGACGTTAGTTGTGTCTTGTATAATGCAAGAATTAGATTTTTGACCTCTGTGTTGAGTTTGAAGTATATTTTGTGTAATGCAAGAGTTCGGTCTGTGACCTCGATGTGTAGTGTTTCGTATGGTCTCCAATAGAGACAACGCGAAGATTCGCCGTATTATTTGATTATATCTAGCGTAATGCAAGAGTTAGGTCTATGACCTCTATGTTGAGTTCGAAGTTGAGATATTGTTGTTTATCAAAAGAAAAGCTAAAGCCATTATGTACAGTTTCGCTACACTTTGTGTCATATGAGTTCATGTACATTGTATATAAAAAAAGGAAAATTAATAAAAAAAAAAAAAAATAATAATAAATAAATAATTAAAAAGTAAGTAATAGAGTAATAAATGTATCATCAAAATAATAATTCAGGTTGCATCTCATTAATCATTAATCATCATGTCGTCATCATCATCACCTTCAAATAATTTCACTTTTCAAATGAGAAAGAAATGTTTGCAAACCGGTGTTTGCAAACATTTCTTTAATAAACTACTAGGGGATAATGTAGCGTGCAACAGTACCGCACTATAATTTTCATTTCATTCACTCACCATTCCACGCACATCCGAATATTCTTGTTGCAATAAAATTCAATAATGTAAATTAGGCTTAAGAATAATTTTATATAATTGTTTTAGTAGTTTTTTTTTTGTCGACCGGGCAAAAAAAAATAGTATGTGGAGACCAGTGGAGACCGATGAAGAAACGTCAACAATTGGTGTCAGTGGAAGAGCCTCTTCTTTTTTGGACCGAAAACCGAGCGGACGTGTGGTAACAGGCTAACAAAAATAATACCTGTATATTTTAGATTTTGAAGATAACCCACACGAGCGAGCGCAGGCAACCATCCAATTTGAAGAGATTGAGGACCCCTTTTGTGCGAGCTACTTACATCTGTGGCCACAAGGGTTTGGACCGTAGCTGAAGTGGTCATTGAAGTGTACGAGACCCACACCAGTTAATCGTCACTAGCGTGGTCAAATTCGTGCGCGAAAGTGACGATTAAAAAGCCAGAGTTCAACGGTGAAATAGCGGTTGCCTTGCGCTGCGCTGCGCCGCCATCCTGATTTCTTTTTTTTGTACACACACTTTGTGAATGTAAAAGTGCCGGTCGTAGGTTTAGTAAATTTGTTAGTTTTAGGTTATAGTGAATTAATATATATTGTTTATATGAGTTCATTTGTGTTTGAATGTAATTCTTTTGTGTTAAATTATATTCCGTGCTGTGTTGGAGTGTTGTGTGTGCAGTAGGCCACTTATCCACGGCTAAGGGGGTTGCTTCCCAACCGCTGAAGCTAAGCCAGGCAAACGGACCAGCGGGTAAAGTGCCGCATTTCGCGGCTGGCGCATTAAACTTTACCGGTTTCGGCCAGCGCACACTCACCCTTTTTTTGCCCTCTACGGTATTTTGTTTCGTGCAGCATTCGGTACCGTTACACAACTAAGATATGTAAACCTATGAATGGTTTTATTGTAGCCCGTATAGGGGAATTTTATTTTGTTATCATTTTACTATACAGCTGGTACATTGTGTTGTGTTATTATCATGTCACTTTACGGTACTCAATTCTGCAATAATATTATTTTCGGTGTCAGGGTCTTCAATGTGTGTAGGCACATCATCACACAAATTATCCCCTATGGATACATTTTTCGAGAAGCCGCTGAATGTTGATTCTAACGATTCCTTTGCAAAACAAAACAAAATGCAATCAGCCTTTAAAAATGGACAAGTATTCTTGCCAGATAAGCATATTAGCATATTACATATTTTAAATATATAATATTAAATTCACAAATTCTTTTTTCTTTATGGTTGCAAAAGATAATCTGCCATATTCATTTGTTGAAAATACAGTGTTTCTTCATCTGATGCAGACTATTTGTCCGAAATTTGTTGTTCCTACTCGCAATACAATAAAAAAAATTATTGGAAAAATATGAAGAACTGGCAAATAAGGAAAATAGCGCTTCAAATCTATAATAAATCCGTCGTAACAACCGATAATTGATCTCATAGTTATACATCACAGAGTTATTTGGGAATTTGTATTATTTTAATGAATTTAAATTTAACTCACTAACAGTCAGAGCACTTTTTCTACGTTAGAGTCACACTTCGGAAATTATAAGTGCTAAGCAGGAATATTAAATATTGGAATGGGCTATCACAACTGACAAGATTCAAGCAATTGTAACGGACAACGCAATATTGTCAAGGCTGCGAGATTTAAATGCAAAACTCATGTAAGTTGTTTTGCTTACACGATAAATTTAATTGTTTTTGATGACGGTATACAGAAAACTCCCGAGCTTACCGATATTTTAACAAAGGTTAAACACATTGTTACCTACTTTAAATTAAATGTTCCAACCAGGTGCCTAAACGTTTTTTAAAGTTATCCGACATTATAAATAACGTAGTTTTTAATATTAAAGAAAAAAATGTTCCCGCGATGGTTTCTGCTGTGGAAATAGAAACCCTAAACCAAATAATATATATTTTAAAACCATGGGCTGACATAACTTCTGAGTGAAGTTCAGAAACAAATGTTAGTGGCAGTAAAATAATTCCAATAATTTAGTGTCTTAAAGAGGTTTTAAATAAAATGGTGATAAATGATACCATTGCACAAGCCCTAATAAAAAATATTAAACATGGCTTTAAAATTCGATGCGAAAATATTAAAAGGCAGCGACCATTGACATTGGCTACATTTTTGGATCCTAAGATTCAAATGTGACAATTTTGATTCCCCTCTTAATGAATTTCGAAGAATTGAATTTTTAAAAAAGGGAAATAAATAACGACGATATTGTTATAATTGACGATAATAATTTATTTGAGACTGCATCTATTCCAACTGCTACAAATACTACATCCTATTCGTCCATTTGGAGTGTACATAAGGAATTGCAGACAAAACTTAATGCATCCAGAAGTAACATTTTTAGGTTAATACTGAAATTTATCATTATAAAAATGATAAATGTCTGACATGACTATTTAGTTATTTTGGCAAATTCAGTTTCTAGCGAGAGACTTTTTTTCAAAAGCCGGTCTAGTTTTAAATAAAAAGAGGTCCACATTAAAATCAGACGATTTAAAAAAAGCTATTCTTAAATAGCGTTAGCAATGTTAAATAACATTAGCAAAGAAATGTGGTTATATTAGTTTTATATTTTATTTTTTATTTTATTATTTATTTGTTTTTATTTTTTTTATTTTGAAGTATCCTGAATTCTTTTTAAAATAACTTTCAATTTTATAAAAATGTCTTTTTTTAAAATTTGTTATAAATTTTCTTACAAATTTATTTAACATTTTTTTCCTAAGACTTACCGGTTTTGAACTATAAATAAAGGTCTTAACAAACGATTTATGTTTTTTATAATTTTTTAATTTTAAGATTGTTTTAATACCGATTCCACATATTATATATTCACAATACTTAATACTGACTTAGTTTATAACGTCTAATGTACGGTCCCGTGTTCAATACGGCTCTCACGCACAGTCAGCAATACTTATTATATTATAATAATTGACTAATTATAAATAAAGTGCAACGACACTCCATTGCCAAATAAATAATATGAGTAGGATACTCCAACAATAACATTAGATATATCTCAGTCGTTGCGCTAAGAAGGGCAACGCGTCGGACTTGTGCACTTTAGATGTATAATCCGGACGGTCCGAGTTCGATTCTCGATAACAGCAACATTTATTCATTGAGGATTTTTTGAATATTCACTTTAAATCAGTAGATTCAGATTCAGTAGATTCTTCTTCAAAAATAGAACACGTTTAGATGGCGTTGATGTTACCAGTCCGTTACCGAATTAACAAATCGGCTGAAAAGTTCGTATCGTTTCTATGAGAGGGCGCCACTAGTACAAAATCCATTTTGTTTTCATATA
>JAAAKO020056546.1:0-10612 GCA_010015015.2 Bolitophila cinerea | reverse complement strand
TTTAATTTTGTATTTAAATCACACTTTAAAAAAAAATAGAAGTTTTTTACTCAAATATGATTTCAAATACTATGTTCGTAGTATTTTGAAATTTAAATACATTTTAAAGAATTTTGAAAAAGTCTGGTCGTCAATACGATGGGGAAAATGTGTTTATAGATGCTTTAGAGCTTTTACTCTTAATCTTATTAATAAACATGAATAGGTTTTTTAAAAAATAATTTAAATGTTATTTCTTTCTTTTAGGCATAAATCAAATCGTTCTCCTAAAAAATGCATGTGCTCCTAAAATGAAATAATATGCACCTTAAAAATCAATGTTCACCAAGAAAAAACACGCTCCAAAATATAAATGATCAGCTAAAAAGTATAAGCTGCTCTAAAAAAAGCTTTTTAATAAATATGCAACGTTTTTCTATTGCTGTACAAAGGTGCATATTTTTTTAAATTAGGAGCACATTTTTTACTTTTTATGTAAACCAATTTATTTTTTAGGTAGATTTTCAATTATTTGGTAAACAATATTGAATCTTAGGTTTAAGCTTAATTGGAGGCTTTTCTTTTAGATATAGCTTTTCTTTTGTTTATAGCTTTTCAACGAAATAATCCATTTGGCGATATCTTTTTAATAAAATTTAATAAAAAAAATAGTAGGAAACCGATTCAAATTCTTGTTTTGAATATTTTCTGTGGGATACTAATCAAATTCGTTTTTTTGGTACGACCGAGGGTACGACTGGAAAGCCAATAGTTAAGAAACAGATTATCTCAAACCATTAAATTGTTTTCTATCAATCTGGTACCTTATATAGTATCATGGATTGCAGTGCATCACACGCAGATAAGACCTAATAACACCGTTTAAAAATAATTTACTAAAATATATTCAATAAAATAATAAAATAATTCCGAAAATCAAATACTTTGAACCTAATGTATTCATACAAATAATCCTTTATCTCGTAATCCCATTACACACTAACATGGTCACTTCCACACACACAGCTATAATATATAACGCATATCAGACTTACATTTTTTCACATTGTGCCTAATCCTTCCTAAGATAGAATCCGTATCAAATCCAATCGATTTACGATTTAATCTGCAGTGCGCGAACTTAAATATTCACTGTGTCCGCCGCTCAAACTGGCACAGCGTCGTCGTTTTCCATTACATGCTCGATGCACTTGCACATACACACACGCACATAGCAGCACGTATACAGCACAATATGCAGTTGCAGTTGATGCAGTTAGTACAATGAAACACACTCACACACACACAGAAATGCAAATGCAAACGCAAACGGAAATACAAATACAAATACGCGCTCACGCTGACGGCACAGATTTTCCGTTTTTCAATAGGATTTTCACGATATATTATATTATGTTTCAGGTTTACATATATATGGCTTCTATGAGTCGTGTTTTTTTTGTAAAGTGCGTTGTTGTAAGAGTGCGAGAGTACAAAGTATGTTCACACGCACACAATAACACATACACACTCAAACATACACACACACAGACAGCGCCGCGACATGCAAACGTCAACAATAATGTTTTATGCTCCCTCAAAGGCGCGCACAGCACAGTGCATTAGACACAAACACAAGCACACAAAAGTGAAATAAATGTGTGTTCGCCAAAGGAAAAACCCGCAGCTTCCAAAGGATGCACAAAAGCTCACAAACAATCCGATGCATAAAAGCGCAACACTTCTGCTCGGCGAGAGCGCGCGCGCGTCTCACAAACACAAAGCGTTCAATTTATCGTGTGTTCAAGTAAAAAGAAAGAAAGCACGAACACACACACACAGACACACACACACCAACACACACACACACCCCAACACAGACAGAAATCATAGTTTTCCGGACAGTTTTCGATTTGTGCCGGGACGCTCCAGTGGATCTCTCGATGGTTCTGACGAGATAAATGCACGCGTGTGCCGTGTGTGTGCACCGCTCCGGCAAGAACGTGTGTGCGGCGAGCTTTTACGATACGCGAGCTCAAGCACACTCACACACTAACACACTAGCATATAGAGTAGTTTAACAGATACTCACACACACACACATACAGCTAGCTGTACATATGTATAACTGACAACGTGCGCGCATGCGCTCTACTTCGTTTGTAGAAATCTATTTGTATATATATATATATATATATATATAGTATACACTCATCATAGAGCTTCACAGCTATCGTGGAAAGTGTCTCGCGAAGTCGATTTGAAGCGAGTGAGCTTTCGATGGTATTAGTATAGGGATAAACATCACAAAGAATAATTAATACATTTCTGGATAATTCTTTTTGTGCGTTTCCACTTTGAATATACGTGATTGCATTTAAATATTAAATATACGTATATAATGAATATGTATATCATTACAATTCTGTTAACCGGCAAAGCCAAAGTGCATCTAAAAAATTAAGGTTTTTTCATTTAATTAAACTAAAGCCGAATGTACGAGATTATGTTGACTGAAACAGAGGACTCAAAAATTAAATTGGCATGCCAAATTATGGAAAAATTCTAATAAAAAATATGGAAGTATTTTTGAAGCTTGAAGTTTTGACAATTTGCTTTTTCTTTTCAAAAATTGACACTTTAACTGAAATAACTTACCGCTGATTTTTACATATACAAAATAGATTTGAAGTTCGAAGTTGTTTTTTTTTTTGTTTTTCAATAATGAGACTTAACGTCAATAAATTGAGACTAATTCCCACTAAAAATCCTGAGAATATTGCACAGGCCATCTGTTACTTATTCTCAAGAGACTTAACGTCACGAAAAATCCTGACAATAACTCACAATCCGCCTGTGCATTACTCTCACGATTTTGTAGTGGTAGTAAGTCTCTTGAAAATAACTCACAGTCCGCCTGTGCATTACTCTCACCTTTTCCTGTCGTTAAATCGCTTGAGAATAAGTCACAAGCCACTTTTGACTTTTCGTCACGATTTTTTTCGTGACGGTAAATCTCTTGAGCATAATGCACAGCGCCCGAATTTACCAATACTTGTATATTTATGAACACAATGAAAATATTTCAATAGATTTTCACAAAGAAAGAAAATTTGAGGACAAATCGACAAATTTTGGTGGAAACATCTGCCAAATTTAAAACTGACGCCTGCTCGGCATATAATTTCATATAACTCCAAATATGTATGTCAATTTTGGTGGAAACGGTGGGGAAAGTTTTTAGAACACTAATATACTGGAATTACCATTAAATGGTCATTTTTCAACAAACTCTTTAAAATCATTAAGAATAACCATCAAAAAATTTACGATAACATTTTTTATTGGTAATATCACCATAAATAACTGTTCTTCTAACCATTTTTGATGACTTGATGAAAAACCACAATTTAAATGGTTACAATTACCATCCATTCTCTCAATTTAGGACGCTTTTATGTCATTCTGCCAAAAAATGGCAGATGACATACATTTGGTTACGTTGGTGGAAACACTTTTTTGATGATTTGTCAATGTGTGGCCTATTTGGCAGTTTTGGCTATTTGATTCTCTCGCTATTACTATTATGATTTTTTGATCAAAAATTGATTGAAATACTGCAACGCAGGAAAAAAACAATTCGATTGCGTTATGGTTTGGAATTTATTATTTTAAGAATAATATTTTCGTACAATTTTTTTTTGAGTCGATGTCTAGCACTCACGCTGATGGGCTACCAAAACGAGAGGCCATGTGGATGGCTCTCGGGTGGTCCATTATCGTATTTCCAGGTATGCAGTGAGAGGCAAGGTAGCGGAGGAACTCCTTTAGGTGGTTAACAGTGGCGAGCCAAGTCCTAGTTATTGTGGACTGCTGGTGCTATATGTAGCAATTTGAATGAGTACTAATTTAGTACCTTGTCTCAGGTAGCAGGTGGAAGGGCACTCCAGTGTCTCAAAACTAAAGCGGCTTGCCGAAGCCTGATAACACTAATATTATATTATCTCAATTAATTGTCTCAGGTAGTAGGCACCCGGATGATTTAAGGGCTCCTAACTCTGTCGGATTAGCTAGAAAATCATTCGAAAGTTGTGTAGTTCGGGTGTACAACTTATCATGGTGGCGAACGAACCACCTAATGTCACCGGCAGCCTAAGGGTCCCAGTTAGAGTGGACCACCGAGAATCCTGCGTGTTTGGAAGCGGTAAGGTAGCAGCCCTACCTCCAAACCAGACAGCAATGAGCTAATAACCTGTTCTGTCGAATATAACATATTACATAATCACAGAACACTCGTATGAGGACTGGAAACACTCTTGGTTATAAACACCGGACACGAGCTATATTTTGGAACGCTTCAACTTTGTTCGCGGATGTGCGCTGCAAACCGATTCTTAACGAAATGAGACAATACAATACAATAAAATACAAGCTGCTCGTTCTTGGACTAAGCGAGACTTGGCTTAACGGTTCTGGTGAACTGCCCGAGTCTGACGGTTACACAATCTTGTTCTCTGATAGGGCATCCCATGAGACAACACGCCGCGATGGTGTTGGGATTGCTCTATCTCGCCAAGCCAAAGCAAGTCTGATTTTTTGGACCCATGTTTCGGGAAGGATCATGACTGCTAGGCTGAGAACGAAAATACGTAACGTCACGCTCGTCTAATGCTACGCGCCTACTAAGCCATCGGACTTTACTTCCAAACAAGAGCTCTATGAAGAACTCTTGGCAACGCTCGCCGTCATTCCCCGCGCTGACATCATTGTAACTCTTGTAAAATCGCCAAGAGGGACAATGATGTCAGCGCGTCAAGAGAGGGTCCGTCATCGAAGGGTTGACTAATGTAATATGGTATGTGCTAAATTAATGAAAACGGCGATTTACTTGTTGAGTTTTGCAACTCGTAACGATCGTTTGCGAAATGCAGCTGTATAGTACAAATGCGACCACATCGATTGCTTCGATTCTTTCACGTAGCTAGACTAAAAATCCCTGAGATCAAGCAACGGTTCTTCAGGGAACTGCAGACTAGAGTAGCACTGGTAAACCACAATCAACCACTGTTTGGAAGGTGGGAAAGACTATATAATGCTTTCCACAGCAGTGAAGATGATGTCACTGTAGTACGGCAAACAGGAAGAGAACACTGGGATTCTGACGAGTCATCGCGCCTTATTACTGAGCGTCGAAAACTACGCCAGGCTCAGGTGCCAAAAACAGGAACTCAGTGCTCAATTCTCCGCGATATACCGTATCGTAAAGAGAAGTTGAAGACGCGACCAGAGAAGACAGGTCAGCGGGCTCGCAACAGCAGCAGCTTGGGAGACATGGGGATATCGGATAACGAAAGAGCTCAGCAACCGCAAATCTAACAAGATACATCCCGTTAAAGATGCAAGCGGTAACCCACTGTCCATGAATGGTGAACAGCTCAATAACAGAGAGCTAGCGCATATCACTCAAGCGTTGGCTCCTCCATTAAGATGTTCATCCGTGCCTATATCCATTAGGCACCCTAGTCGAACTGAAGTAACTGCTGCAATAGTTAGCCTAGCCTCCGGAAAAGCTGTCGGAACAGACAATATCCCGATAGAACTCGTCATAGTGGATCCGTCACTTTCAACCATGCTGGTTCAAGCATGGGAGGACGATTCGATTCCAGATTCATAGAAATCTGAAATCATTGTTAAACTGACCAAGCTATGCGACTTTGGCAGTTGCGATAACGAAAGGAGTATTTGTCTACAAGATCCCATGAAAGATTATTTTCTCGATGGTACAGTTTCATATCAAAAGAACCCTCCGACACCAACAAACAGGGTTTCGTACAGGGTATTCGTGCAAAGATCACATAAATACCCTAAGGATCGTTATGGAACAATCAACCGAGAACAGGTCCCCGGTGTAAGCAAAGATCTTCGATTTCGAAAAAGCTTTCGTTAGCGTCACCAAAGAGCCATTTGGCAGGCACTGCATCGCCGTATGTATCCGTGAAGATAATCAGCATCATGAAAGAGATGTATACCGGATCTTCTTGTTGCGTCTTACATAGCGGTCAACTCTCAAAAGTCTTCGTCGTGAATAGTGGAGTGCGTCAAGAATGTCTTCTCTTACCACTGTTATTTATATGACGTCCTTGTAGATACGGGGCTTGTACAACACTTTACAAGATCTTGAATGGGCTGACGATGCTAGCTGTCTAGCCCATTGTTACGGAGAAGCTGACTCAATGCTGCAGAACCTTCTAACATCTGCAAGCCTAGTCGGCCTTCGGTTTAACGCAAAGAAAACCAAAGAAATGCTGCTCAACGCAAGCGTAAGAGGGCAGTTCATTTAACTCAACGGTCAATTCTTTGAGATTGTTGATACATCCTGCTATCTTAAGCGAGCTTGTTTACTGTTGATGACGGCACAGATATTGATATTTGTACAAGTCAACAAATCTCAAGCCGCCCTTGCGATACTTACCGTTATCTGGAAATGAAAGCCCTGGCCGCCAACAGGAATCAGTGCCGAACTTTTGTGTGTGCCCTATGTCTCTCCCAGGGATAGAAAGACCCAATATATAAAGACCTAGCTTCCTGTACGAATCATATAACATTTTTTCCTTTTACGTATTAACGTTGAAGAGCAACAAAAGCGCTAGGCGACGTATTAGTTGTCGTATTAGTATTTAACGTTGGAATTTGGAAAATATACGAGTTGGGAAAGGTTTTCATACATTAATCCTTTAGCAGTGTAAGACGTAACACCTTCCTGACGACTGAAATGTTAGTGACATAATGTCACTTATATTCTCTTATACGTTTAGTTAAACCTGTGCAACATATATGCTAAAACATATTTTTGGCATCCTGAAAAATAACTTTGTTTCCAACCAAAAAAGTTGAGGTTTGTATTTCTTATTAATTATCGATGTCTATCCAGTAAAAATAAGTCGGAGTCGTCTTAACCTATTTGGGAATGTCTGTGGAGCATTTACAGAAAACATGTTTTATCCATCCTGCTAAATAACTTTCTTATTAAACAAAAGAAGTTTAGGTGGGCATTTCTAATTATTTATTAATGACTATTTATTTAAAAATTAATCGGTGGTCATAAAAACAAATTGGTGGTCATTCGAAACAATTCTGATAAATCTAAAAGTTTTGGTGCTACTCAAATTTGGCAACTACGTTAATACGGTTAATTTATCTGCGTCTATGGCGTCTGCATTACACATGAAATGCAAGATTATGTGTTATACCTAGATCAAAAAAATGTCCTAAATAAAAAATAAAAACACAACATTTTCGCAAAATTCATTTTTAATCATCAACATAATTTACATCTTCCGCCATACAATCGGTCCAACACTTCTCTAACTTTATAGAACTTGATCTTTACTCGCAAAAAAGGCTAACTTTCGGAAATTATTTATTCGTTGGTGCGAAATCATTTAACATCCTTTTCAGGAATGCTAACAACAAGTAGTTGATGGGTAGCTAATTTGGCAAATACGGGAAGAAGGGCAACAATTTGAGGTGCAATTCATGCAATACGACCATCGTTACCATTGACTTGTGTCACGGTTCATTGTCTTGTGAAACAGTGGTTTTTCTATGCCATATTGGTATGTTATTTCTTTATTTATTTTGTCAATCGGTACAATATAGTATTCAGAATAATTAATTTTTACTTTCTCAAGATAGTCAATAAACAAAAATCCATACGCATCTCAGAATACTGACCTCATAACCTTTCCATCCGACGATTGTGTATTTGGTCGCTTTGAAATACTTCCACCTGCCTCAACTCACTAAAACCGCTTTGACTCTTGAGTGTAATGGTACATCCAAGTTTTATCCATTGTAAGATGCCGACAAAAACAAATCCGCGTTTTATGGTTAAAAGCTCGAGACAGTCCTTCGAGACCATTCTTTGTTTTTTTTTTGATCCGGTGTCAACAAACGCGGCACCAACTTTAGCTTGAGCTTTGTCATACCCAGATTGTCGTGTAAGATATTAAGATAGTAAGATAGTACTGCCATATGTATATTCATATTCAGTTGGTTGATTTCCCTGGATCAGACACCAATAATGCTTATAAAGCCACTATTTCGCTTCTATTGCATTCTTTCCTTATTCACCTTTAACAAAAACAGAAAAGTTGCTTTATACGTCAGTCTCTACGAGTTTAGAATGTATGGTCCGATTGACATGAAATTATATACTAGGAATGATCGGAATCCTGTAAATAAGTCGCCACGAGCTAGACCTTCTCAAGTTCTTTGACATTGGAAGGAACGGAAGAGCGGTATGGTAAATTGGACAGAAATGTAGATGAAATTTCTACAGAGGTACTTTAAGATTACGACATTGTGACTAAAGAGGACAATTCCGTCGTTATTGATCGTAATAAGGTACGACGTTCTCAGAAGAGGTTACGCCACGAAGAACAAAGCGCAGCTGTGATCGAGAATATGCTTGGGTTATTTTTCGATGGCAGAAAAGAGCAAACACTGAAAATGTCTGATAATTGTCGATAAACATCATCCGGTTCACAATACATTGGCTATGTTGTCCCAGACTCAGGTTATTAACATTATGAATGAAATCAAACATTATGAATGCAATCCATTCATTTCTAACTGACAAAGCCATTTCGACCAATGACTTGTGTGCTGTAGGATGGGATGGTACCAACACTAATACAAGATGGAAGAGAGGAGTGATATTACATTTGGAAATAAAGCCAATCACTCCAATGGTTAGTGTGTTAATTGTATGCAAATGAACTTTCTATTCGTACTCGAACTATCCGCCTGGACGTTGATACAAATTGGTTCAAGTTGTTTTAATGGCCCGATTGGTGAGGCTTTGAAAGACTGCGAAAAATTGACGATTCTACAATTTGATCTAATTAGCTGTGAAGATTTTTCTACAATCCTAAAATAACTTAGTACTGAACCACAATAGCTATATATGATATATGTCTTATATCTGGGCTCTTGCACAGAAAATCTTTCAAGAAGCCGTCCAGACAATTCTAATACTGCCACCTCATTAAAGGGTCACGCCTCCATATGGAGCAAGACCATCACCATCAGACGGCATCACAAATTCTGGCCTAAAAATTTGGGATGCCGTCTGACTACGTCATTCCCCCCCAAAAGAGAGGATTGGACACGCGGTATACTCCCTTCACTAGATGGGAAAGTGTGGTACACCGATGGTTCTCTCAAAGATGGATGTTCTGGCGCTGGAATTCATTATTCCAACCTCTCCACTTAAGATATGGCCGTCTCCCTGGGCGGGTATGTTTCTGCATGCGCTCAGTTAATTCTGCGCGAGGATGAAGGAGATGCGCCTGTTTTTATATGTTCCGATAGTCAAGCGGACCTGAAATCGCTTAGCTCTTCCAGATTCTCTTCTGGATTAGTGCTTAGCTGTTGGCAGATGCTACAAGAACTATTTCTAAGGTCTCCTGGAAGCCTGGTTTGGGTTCCTGGTCACTCAGAAATACCAAGCAACGAGCAGGCAGACCTCTTAGCCCGAACTGGTAGTGAAGCCTGCTTCACTGGACCAGAACCGACCAACGCTGTATCATCATCACTTAGGAAATCGTGGGTGAAAGAGATGATGTGCAGTAGCCAGCTAACACACTGGGACTCCAAAAACGGGTGCGAGACATCGAAAATGTTCTGAGGAGACCTAGTGTGAGAGTAACTAAATCGGCGCTTTATTTAAAGCGTATAGAGCTCTGTTTGGTATGCGTTATCCTCTTTGGTCACTGCCGACTAAACAAGCACCTGTATCGATTGGGCTATTAAGATAGCCCAACCTGCAGGTGCGGGAAAATTGAGTCTTCGCTTCATTTCCTCGCCGAGTGCCCCGCGCTTGACATCCTTAGATGTCAAGTGTTTCACTCCTCCAAGATCCCCCTTGATTCGCTCCGCCTTTTGCCTATTAGTAAGATTCCGGAGTTCGTTAAGAGATCGGGTAGGTTTCCGGAGAACGACCGACTCTGAAATACGGGTTAAAGCAAAATGGGCCCACTCAGTGGCCTACGTGCTGGACCTGTCTCTTCGAGATGGTTCCCCCTCCAATCATCGTCCAGACATGATGTCACATGATTATTGACGGCTGTCAATCGGATATTGCAAAAATAGGTTGCAACCAGTGAACTATCCGATAATTTAAAGATTAAAAATATGCTCGGTGTTTCTTCAGCATAAAATCCAATACTTTATGAGTCCATGGGGCCAAACATCTTAACGATTCGATTAAATTCAGTCGTTTTCTTTCTGATTCCATTATAATCGAAACTCGATTCTGTGATACAGAATAATGGCTATTTCGGGCACTGTGACTTAATGTCCCTGTACTAAATGATGCAAGAGCCACCCATGTTTTGTTCATTCACTGATAGCAATTAATTTTTTTCTCATAACCATGGATAGAACTTGGTAATCTTATTTAAAGTCTTCCATGCTACACACAGGCAGTATTAATCGCAATTAAAACCATAACAGAAGCATCTAGCATGGTTTGGGAATCGCGATGGAATTGAGAAACATGGACCAAATTCGATATCAAAAACGATTACGCTGAGTCAAAAAATAAATAATAAAATCTTTGTTAATATTA
>JAAAKO020056535.1:0-10613 GCA_010015015.2 Bolitophila cinerea | reverse complement strand
TATGTAATGGTTCTGATGTTCATGAAAATCAGCAACTGTAAAAAGGATTCTGTGCGTTTACAATAAGAATACGATACATAGACTTATAAACACATACACATATCGGCAATGCCGAGAATATACATCAACATATTGTGAAGTTATCTTGAAACGGCCTGAGCACGCAACATCAAAGAAAAGTCCACATCGATTATTGTATTAGTTAATCATTTGGTCTCATTGAATATAAATTAAAATTTAATATATTATAATTATATTCTTTAATTCAGATGATATTTTTTTTTTGTATTGTGAATGCATTTTTTACTTTCTTCTTATAACATAAATACCTATTTATTACTATAATTGATACTAATATTGTGTATGTATTATGTATCTTTATGATGCCAGAATTTGATTGATTGGAAATATTTCCTAAATGTTGCTTTTAGGCTAATTTGTCATGATGTGATTATACTCTTTTATACAAGGAAAATTTTAATTCTAAAAACCTCATTTTATAAATTGTATGTCAAAGCATAGAAAGGCATCATACACAAAATAAACACAACAAAAGGAAATACATCAAAAAAATGTCCATATAAACAATAACAAGACATATTTTGTAAAACAACACCATTCTTTTTACAAAATAAACAAGGATAAGAAACAGTGGGGTCTTCCACTATATTCCTATTTTTTTAAGTGAAGATATTTTTTTTTTTGTTAAAAAAAGCCGCATTTTCTTAGGTATGTTTCCCATAATTAGTCCTAGCCTTCTAATTAAACAAGAGAACATCTTCCGCGGCACTACTTCTGAAATTGGATCGTAGCTACTTTCTTAGAAATGCCTGCGCGGTAAAATCGGTACTCGGAAAGAAGTTCAAACTACATAATCAAAAAATCCGGAATTTATTAAAAACATATCATAAAGGACAATAAAATTTGTCAAGTGAGCACGTGCGTATTGCCATCTGTTGAGACCTTATAAAACGGTATAAATTTCACTTTATACTTTTCAACAAGCTTAAAAAAATTGATGTAGTTTGCCAAATGTTATAAAATTTCGCGTGACAGCCAAAAAAATGTGTTGGCCAATCAAAATGGCGTCCAGCTAGAAATTTAGGTGGCAATTTACTTGATTTTAGGTAAACTTTTTGAGTTTACGTCACGTCGACGTAAAAAGTTTACCAATAAGGTGATTTTATTTTTAAAAGCGAAAATTGAATATTGACTAAATGGGGTAAACATTTTACGTAAACGAGACGTAAAAAATATACCAAACACGTATTTACCTATTAGGTATATAAAAAAATGGTTTATTTTATAGTTTTACAACTTGGTAAACATTCTACGTAAACGTGACATCAAAGAAATACCAAACATGTAATAGATAAACTATTTACCTATTAAGTAAATAAAACAAGCAGCATAGTTTATTACGTTAACAAGACGTAAAACATAAACCAAACACGTGATAAGTAAACTGTTTACTCATTTGCAGAATTCAGCCATCTTTTATCAGTAAATTGCCATGTAATAGTCGCCATGATGCATTCTAAACAATTATATGATTTAATTTTATAGCTTTTAAGAAGAATGTTTAGCTTATAACCATAGATTTGTCAGTTTTATTGATATTATTAATTATTTCAAAAAAAAAGTGAATGGAATGCAAAATATTTATTTATAGAAAAAAATATTTATTTTCGAAGGGTACCAATATTTATCTACGTAAAATGCATAACATTATCAATAAAATTTTATTTGCAAACAATCTCTCGCGTATATAAATGTCATAATTTCACAATTAAAATTACCTATTTGCTAATTGGAATTCACTATCTAATTACCAATTAACCCATTCATTCTCATAATAATGGCAGCTATATAAATTTAAAAAATATTGAAATAAAAAAGTAAAACATTTACCTAACAAGTAAAATTAAAGAGACGAGGCAAACTGTTGACAACCAATTTACGTCGTATTAACGTGATTAATCTGGTAAAAGTAGGTAAACTTTACCAGGTTATTTACTTGTTACGTAAATTTACCTTTATTAGATGACGTAAATGAACCTTATGTTCACATAAAACCGACAAATACATTTAGTCACATTAATATTCGGACACACACCAAAAATGAACTAAAGTCAAAGATATAGACTACAATGGATGTGCAGATACGAAAAAAATGTGTGCTTTTGCGTCTTATTTATTTTCTATTTGCATAAGGAAATACATACATATTTAAGACGCAAACACGCACACTTGTAAACATTTGTTCGCGTTTGTAATTGCATACTAGATTTTTGAGTTACAAACTGAAAAAAATGCATGCCTACGTTCTGTGTAGCGCTGTCTCATCAGCAAAACTTTTCTGCTGTTCCTGTGTTTTATTTATTCAATGACTAAAGTATCATTAAATCAATGTTTATAAATTAATTTAGTTTTTTTTTGAACTACGTTTTAAAAATAAAGTTCACGGAGTACATATCTGGAAAAATAACTTAAACAAATGGTAAATCAAAATAATTGTAGAACTTTAATCAAAACTCTTTAAAACACCTCACTTTAATATTCGGACGATTTTTATTAATTTTGTTACACTTTTCAAATTAAATAAACCTAATATTTAGAAGGATTACCATTACTTTCTATTACTAATTTTATACATTTCTGCATCGATCTAACAAGTTTATTTGTATATTCTCTTCAAATTTTGCTCCATTCTGCTTTTAAAAAGTTCTTCAAATCCGTTTTATTAGAAATTTTGTGTTTTCTGATCCTTTTGTGTCCAATTCATCCCAAAGATTTTCTATCACATTTAGATCAGGGGACTGTGGTGGCGTATCTAAAACTTTTAGACAATTATAAAGCAGCCATTCACGTACTAGGTATGATTTATGTTTTGGATCGTTATCCTGATTAAAATGAAATCGATCCAATAGTTTTTCGGCACATTGCTTCAAATTGTCCCTTAGTATATTGAGGTACATGTGCTTGTCCATATTTCCTTCGATGAACACTAAATTTCCAACACTAATACAGCCCCAAACCATTACAGAACCACCACCATGTTTGACTGTCGGGCGAAGATTTTTAATTTTCATTTTTTCGTTCGGTTTTCTCCAAACATTTACTCTACCGCATCACTTCCAAAAATGTTGAACTTGCTTTCGTCAGAAAAAATAACTCCATCCCAAAAGATTATTGTCTTTGTCCCGGTGCAGTTTTGCGAAGTTCAATCTTTTTTTCTTGTTTACATCGTTGTTTAACAAACGGCTTTTTCCTGGCTATCCGTCCATTATAGCCACAATCTCAAATAGCTCTTCGTACAGTTTCTGAATGAACGACTTTTCCATTAAACACCTCAAGCTCAGTTTTTAAGATCGGCGCACTTATTCTCGGATTTTCTTTAACTCTGCGCATAATCATTCGTTTATCATGATCAGAAAGGAGTTTCGGAGGACCTTTTTGAGGTATTGAGTACGATCAATACGATATCGCCAATGGTACTTTTAGGCATCTATACCATCGTAGCTAATATGAGAAAGCCTTAAAAAAAAGCCCTAAATTCCTTAAAACCCAAACCTTACGTCCTAGAGAACTGAAATTTGAAACATAGCTATAGGTGTAAAAAAAAAATTTGCATACCGGATTTTTTTATTGCTTATATCTATCCCAAATAGCCTATTAAAATTTCCGAATTATTTTTAATAGATAGTATTAAAAAATAAGCAATAGCCGCTTTAACTTTTTTGGTTTGCGCAGAAAATTATTTTACAGGATGTCCCGAATGTTTATATTTTAAATTTTATTTTAGTATGTAGATTAAACTATTTTACGACAACCAATTTTTACGCGGAAAACGTTTACATGCATTATTAAGAAACCTGTTACGAGATATTGTAAAAATAATTGCAACATTCGTAAGGTGTCCCATAACAAAAAAGAGTTTTAATTAGTTAAGTTCTACAATTATTTTCATTTACCATTTTTCTTAGTTATTTTTCTGTCCATGAACTATCATCTTTCTAACGTAGTTCAAAGAAAACCTAAATTATTTTTTAAACATTGATTTAATAGCACTTTAGTAAATTATTGGTTTGTGTCCTAATATTAAAGTGACTAACTGTAGCAATTTTTTAATTAGGGGCATTTTGTTTGTTTATTTCGAATCGAATTATTTGTTTTGTCAAATAAAACACACAAAGGTTAACAGTACGCAAACAAAAAAAAATCAATCAATTTTTGATCTTTTTCTTGCATATTTGTTGGTTATAATCTAGGCAAATCAATCATAAACATAAACATAACTTTTATTAGCATAATCGCCTTTATCATGATTCGTGTCTTACGGTTTTATGGGTTTTAGTTAAAACCCAAAAAAAAAATAACTCATTTAAATCTTATTTCTTATGAAAAGTTGGTCTTTAAAACGGACGGTTTTTTTTTATCGGATAGTTTTTTTTCCTAGTCGATTGTTCTTTAAAATCAAACCGGTCTTTCTAACCGGACCGGTCTTTTTAACCTGAAATCAGTTAACCGGCTTATACAGGTCTTAAATCTTAAAAAAAAACAGTAAACAAAAACATAAAAGACCGGTTAACCGGATTTTTTTGACAGCACTAGATTTAATGTCGATTTTCAAAATTCGAAAATTAGCACAGCTTATCAAAAGCGGAGATTGGTTAACTTTTACATGCAAATAAGTCAAAATTAAATTAAGCCTTGTCAAACCAAACACTGCAATTGTTGGTTTGTGGGTTTTAAATATTTTAAAATAATAAAATAAACTATTTGTTTAATTTTTTCTCATTTAGATTAAGAATATTCATACGAATTTGATAGTTTTTAAAATTATATTTTAACCTTCTCACGTCTTTGGGACACACATTTCCCAATGATTGTTTTTTCTGGGAAAACTGTATTTCAGATTTTATGCAAAGTTCTTTGTTTGAAAGATAATAAAAAAATGTATTCCCTAATTTTTCTACAACCACCCCTTCTCTCTTTATGTCACAAAAATTTCTTATTTTATGCTTCTATACCAGCGTAGCTAATATGAGAAGACTTATAATCCCGCCATTGGAAGTGTTGACAATAGAAAAGGTGTGATTTGTTCTTATATTTGCCCGTCTAAATCGAAAGTTAAATTCAGAAATTTCATTCGTATTAATTAGATTGTTCAGAATCTTGTGCACTAAGGATATATCATGAAAGATGCGTCTATGTTCTAATGAGTTCAGAGCGTATTTTTTTTTAGTGTGGCGTTGTAATGTGTTTTCGGAATTTTAAATTTAAAGTTCATAAAACGAGTGATTTTCGTTGATCGTTGATCGTTGATAAATATAATAAATAGTGGAGGCCCCAATATGGAACCTTAGGAAACTGCAGATGTGACATTAAAAACGGTCGATTTACACCCGTTGAAAACTTCATATCAAGCAGATATGAAATAAGTAATTTCAAGAACTTACCACAAACCCCATAAGCATTAAGTTTGTGAATGAGGAGTGTTTTGTTTACAATAATGGTGTCTAGTTTTCTTAAGGAACACGTTCGGAATGCCATCTGGACCAACGTTTTTGTTGATATCTAATATTTTAATAATAATTTCATAAGTTTCTTTGGAAATTGCAATTGAATGTAGAGAATTTGTATTTGCAACAATAGGAATCTGTAGCATTTGTACAGGTGTGTTGTTTATAGATAAGAAGTAGGTTGCAAATAATTCAGATATATATTCAGAATTGTTAGCATTAATATTTCCGAGATTAAATTTTAAAGGACATAAATTCGTTTGTCTTAAAGATTTTGAATAATCTCAGAATTGTTTGATATTGTGTGGATTTTGCTCTTCAAGATCTATAATGTATTTTCGATGACAAAGTCGCATTTTTTTTAAATTTTGCTCTGGGCATAGAAAACACTCTATAGTCAGAAAGTGTCAAATTTCTTTTTGAATTTGTTCTTTTATTTTGTTTTTGGAACAAAATTCGAATTCGTGTATAAAACATATTTAACATGATATGAAGACAGTTAGCCGATAAATGTGTATTCCAGTTATTTTCAGGTATAGCTTTATTAATTTCGATATAATTGCCTTCGTGAAAGTTTAATTTTCTATGATTTTTATGAATCAACTTTTCGATTGATGTTAAAATTGACAGTTCTAGAGGGGGATGGTATGGGTCCACTGGTACTAAAGGAAAGTGTGAAACATTTACATTGATTATTTCTAAATTATTGCAAAAGACTAAGTCAAGTACCAGTAAGATTTTTAAGATTCGTTGTAACAATTGAGTTTTTTTTTTAAAAGAGGCAGTTGTAATCGAAAAGATTTTTTTTTACAAGGTGTACGAAATGTATTAATTTTTTTGTTTTTAACAACATTAACAACAAACAAGCTACGAGATTATGTAAAAATAATTGCAATATTTGTAAAGGGTGTCCAAGAAACAATGAATTTATTATAAAAAAAATACGATTTGTCATAACTATATAACTGAGATCGAAAAAAAATCTAACTTTAAATTGCCCTTACTTTGAAATCCCTTATCCAATTATAAAAACTCAAACAGTTTTAAAGAGCAAATTTAATTTCTGATTAAATAAGTAATAATTAGGGCCCGGATTTTTAGGTGATTAAAAATAGCTAATTAAGTCGAAAAAAATGATGCCAATATGCCTTAACCTCCCCCATTATTACCAAATTGCACAGTTTTTTTTCCTAATATCTCCTGATAGGAGGGTCCGATACTCCCCCTTTTTTAAATAGAGATATTTTAAATACCTTTAATTTGATACCCAACACACTTACCACACTTTTCGGGACGCTCCGAAATATATTTTTTTCTATTTTGTTACCAAATCTTTGAACCTCTCCCACCCTTAAGGTGTTCATTTCCTCGAAACTATATTATGTTATTCGGGGTTGGGGGTTCCCCTTAAATCTCGCTAGATCTATTGGGGAATATTCTCTAATAGTCAGGTTATTTTGTCAAAGTATCATTGAAGATTTATTTCTTAATTTCATAAAGCCTTGATTTTTATGAAAAACATATTTCATCTTTGCAGAGATCTTTTTTCCCATTTCGCTAGAAACCGAATTTATGTTGTTAATTGCCTGATCAACGATAGTAAGAGCAGAGGCAAGAAGAAGAACTTTTGATTCAAGCTTTATTTGCATTTTAAGCATGGTTTGCTGCAATTTTATATGCTCTAGAGTGCATAATTTTGTGAATTTTTTCACTTCAAACAGAGATAGAACGCCAAATATGAAAAATTTATAAACAAAAAATGTGAAAACATATTTTATAAGTATTTATATTCAAATATGTGATAAAAAGTAAAATCAAGTATGTTTTATTTTTCTTAAAATAAAATTAATTGAATAATGGTATACTTGTCGACTCCGGGTAACGCACACAAAATAATATGCACTCACCTAAATTTTGGTGTCTTTGCACCATTTTAGCGACACTTTGCTGCAGTGGTACTAGCATCTTACAGGCCAAAAGACAGTAGAAATTCTGTGTTTTTTAATAAATGGCAGCAATTACCATTAATAATGCCAGTTGCTACGTAACTCTGACTTTTTAGCCCACAAGTGCAAATCGCTTGCCACACGAGAAATTTCTTGGGGAACATCGACTTTTGTTTTGTTCTAAATTGTTTTTCGACTTTTTCTCGTTCCTTTGCGGTATAATACTCCTGACCTGGCAATTGGGAGAATCTTGACAATACATAAGTTTTATCGTCCATAACACAGCAATCGAATTTTGAGAATAAATCTGACTTCAAATTTTTAGCTCGGCGATATGCTTCCAGGTTGTTTGTGGAATTCCTTCCAGGTACTGACTGTACTTTTTTAGGCCCGCAGCTGCTTTGATTTTGCGAACTAAATACTTGTTGCAACTTGCTTTTGCCGAAGCAACGGATTTTTTATGCTTATTTTTATTTGATCCTTTAAGTTTTGGTACATTTAATATTTATTTTTTGTCTTTATAAGTTGTAAAAAATTCAGGAAATTATCTATTGAAAGCTTAGAAAAATGTATATAATTTAAATATGAAGTAAGTTATTATAAAATATTTGTAATTTTTAAGAAAAAGAAAAAATTGATATAAATACAAAAAAAAACTAATTCGATAGATAAAATATTTGTACAGTTACCAAAATAGAAATAAAAAAGGGTTTTATAATTGCCAGAATCATCACAAAGAAAATCCAAAAAATATAAATAAATAAAGAAAATAAAATAAAGCGTACAACATATTTAAGCATATGACTCTATATTGGATTTTTTATTAGCTTTGTTCTCTTAATCTTTAGATATTTAGAATTTATCATTATTTTTTGAGCTATAACACTGAAAGCAGACTAAACCAGCATCGTGGAGAAATTTATAAATCCATGCTCATTCCAACCAAATAATTCACTAGTTTAGGGTGCTTTTTTAAAAAAAAAATAGATTATTGATCATGGTTCTTTGATGGATGATGCTTTTTACTACAAAAAACTAAACCTGCTAATAATCAGGTATAGTTCAAAATCATGTTTTTTTAGGGGAGTATAGCCAAAAAAACAGAATTGTCTTCGATTTAAAAGATCACATTTAAAATATAAGTTGTTTAAAATCCAGCTGAGTATTTTATAGTACATAGACTTCTATACAGATTTACAGAATATATTTGCTTTTGCGCCGGCTTGTAATAACAAATATTTTCTTCCGCCTATTTGGGCCGAATGTATGTTATTATAGGAAGCTTTTTGGACAAATACTGATGTTATCTTCTTATTAAATTCGTAGTCATGTCGTAAATGTCAACCGCCCCGAACTGTCTGTCATTTAGTTACCTAATATAGCTACTTCCCTGCTGAATTCATTTCTCATGTTTCGTTGACGGTATCGTCTCATATACACGATTTCCAATTACAATTAGCTCTCAATTATCGCTTTACTCACATATAATGCCACACGAATGGAATCGAACGAGTTGAAGATGGTACTCATAAGATTACTGTATAGTTCTGTATAGTTCATGTACATTATATTGCATATATATATATTATATATTATATACATTGAAACTAATCAATTTTATAAGCAAAATACAATAATATGCGTAAATCGCTGGCTCATGCATAATTCACTATATATATATAAGAGGTATATTAACTATATGAGCTATTTGTACCTGATTTCACACTAAACATATAATACGCTGAGTAAACGATGTATCATGTATGTATATGAATTTTGGGCTATATTGTATAATAGGCTGATGTGTATATATGTTTCTCCGTATTCGTTGCTGATTATGCCTAAATACGTGCATTATATAAATTCAAAAGATCACCGCACCGAAGAAGCAAGCGCGCGCGACAACGTTCACGAGAGTGCATTAGACCGATTAGCAAACGTGATAGAATTGCCTATTCGACTCAAGGACTATTAGGAATGTATAATTGTATACATGTCTGTATTAAAATACCATACAGATGCGGTCAATGAAATGATAACTCTTTGGTTTTGCATTTTTGGATTTTCTGAAATTACAAGATTTCAATAACGTACATTAAAGAAAATAAAAATTCATAGAAATTATAAAAAGAAATTAACAATTACAAGATTTTAAAAAAATATTATACAGAAAAAAAGGCATAAAGTTACAAAAAAAAAACAAAAAACTCAAAGTTCATTTAAAAAAACCTTGGGACATAAAATACATAAAATTTACTTTGGGAAATGAAATTTAGTTTTGCTGCATGATCATTTTGTACAATTCTAGATTCTAGTATTTTTCAAATACAGATTTTTTATACAAACTAAAAGGCCCCTTATAAGTGTGATAGGGCAGGGGGCGCAAAAATAATAGTGGACAATGATTAAAACTGTACATTTGAGTTTTTTTTAAACTGTATTACATTAAAGTTTTTTTAAAACTGTTCATTTCAGTTTTTTGCTGTCCATATTTTCTTAAAACCCTTATAAGTGAATTTCAGTTAAGATATTAATAATATTTTAAAGTATATCAATTTGTAATGATCCATAAAAAGATAAAATATCGCAACTATTTCTTTGAACACAGCTGTATAATAATAGACCTACCAAAAGACAATATATACGACAGACATGTCAGCCAACAAAAAATTTCAAAATCACTTCGGTTGCCAGTGGCTAAGCTTTCTTAGACGCATAAAAAACGACTGCCCGGTTTAAGCTCAAAATGTAAAATATAAAGATTAGATTATAGATTCCAATAATATTTTCGACCCCAAAATCCATATTGGACGTTTTGATGCCTCACTGTTCTTCTTCTTCTCATTTTTAGGTAAAACCTAACCATAAAAACGATTTTACGACCATTTTTACTTAATATATGGATTATGGGTTTCTTTTTAATTATATATTAGAAAAGAGTTTAAAGTGGGTATTTTCTAGCCACCACTGGCATCTGTCATAGGTTTGTAACTTATTTATGTTTGTTTTTAAAATTATAATTATAAAATGAGTGCGGTCTTCAAACCCCGAACTCTTTCGCCCCTAATCATCTAAACCCCGAATTTCGTTCGCCCCGAATTTCGTTTGCCCCAAATCATTAAACCCTGAAAAACGTAAACCC
>JAAAKO020056524.1:0-10616 GCA_010015015.2 Bolitophila cinerea | reverse complement strand
TTATTTAAAAAAAATAAATTTTTTAATTCTAAGGTCATTTTTTTTTATTAATAGTTCCTAAAAAAAAAAAAAAGTAAAAAAATGTATTTATTAAAAAAAAAAAAAAAAAAAATTTTAAAATATAATTAAAAGAATCAGTATCATTTGTGTGAACTAATATGAGATCCAGAGCTTCTGGTGAACGTTATTTTTTTTTTAAATCGAAGTATCCTCAAAACTGTTATATCTGGGTACGAAGACATAAATAAATATGTATAATATCTATACAATTTTTAGTTCGAGATGATTTTCTTGTATTAAACTCTCTGATTCTTTTAAAATCCTTATACCTGGCTTCATGTGCTTCTTCCGAGAGCTGTCCTATTGGAAGAATACACTTGCTGATTATTACAGAACCGCGAATTAGCACTTTATGTATACTAGGTGGCATAAAATACCAGTCATATAATGTGACATATAAATTTGCTGTTTCTCTGGCTTGACTTATATGCTTTTACACAATCAAAATCATATCCACTTGCCAAAACATGAAAAATGTTTGCAAAACGGGTAAGGTTTATATATATATTTATTTTATTTTTTATAAAATTTATAAAATATTACATACATAATTTAATGGTAATATATAAAAGTCAGTTTTATCAACTTTACTAAAAGGAAAAAAACATGCCAGTTTTCAGATTTTTAAAACGAATACCAGTAAGACAAAATATATATATAACGGATAATAAAACTACGGATATATTTTGATTTTATTAAAAAGTTTTGATTTTTTTATAAAATAGTTCGCTATTTGGTAAAACTTATAAAGTAGTTAATTTTTAGAGTAAACTTTATTTTAAAATAAACATAAAAAACTTTAATCTCAATTTTTAATTTAATTTTTTTATTAATATATTTTTTTTAAATATTATACAAAACGCCTTTTTAAGCAAATGCGTTTTGTTCATGCCCGCCACACTGTGCACCGGTAGATTAGCTTATTTTTTGGCTGAACTTTTATGGCTGCTCCCCTATTTCAACCAAATTTTCAGGGAATGGAGAATGGTTGCCCTAACAACTTTTGGTCGGGGAGTTTTTGGCGCATGGTACCTTTTTTAATTTGTATGAAAAACGTGTATCTGGGAGAAAATTCCCTTTTATTTTGTTTTTAATACATATTACTTTAATAAAAAATAACTGCATCATTATATTTTATATTTTCATATTCCTAAAAGGGTAATAGGGAAATATGTTATGTATTTAATTTTTAATTCATGGAAAAGTACAATGACGTACAAAAACAGATTTATTTGGAATATAATTTGTATGGGTTAAACAATTTTTTTATATACGGCCTGCTCCTCGATACTATTGATACTATTTTGCTATATTTGCTGTTTTTTAAAATCAAAAAAAGCGCGTGGTAGCGCGCAATAAGAATACTATTTTAAAATGAATTAAGAAGACAGAAAGCAGTGAAAAACTAGCAAAAAATAGAATATAATTTATCAGATACTGAAATATTTTTATTCACGAGAGTAACGATTAAAACTAATTTATTCTTCGGGTATAGTTTGATCAGAAACGGGACTATGGAAGTAATAGCGCAAATCCTCAGTTTTAGTGCAAAAATGCGTTTGTTACTGTGTTCGCGCAAACTTAGTACTGGCTTAATGCTGATTTCACGATTTCATGACTGGCGCAATTTTAATGATTTGCACCAATAAATTGCGCATTGCGCCAATCGTGTGATATCAGCTTAAGATTTTATCACACACCCAAAAAAACTATGCGTTTTTTTTAAATGAATCAATTTATTGTTCTGAAAACTTATATACAGACATATGCTTCCTTGAAATCAAACGTTGGCATTTATTTTAATTTTATTTTTATTAACTTTAAAATATTTAAAAAAAAGAACTGTAATTTGCGCCTACTACAGAGAAAATCTTTATTTTTTGCATTCTATTAAATTTTCCCCTACCTCTCCTTAAGGAGTGACTAAATATCGTGAAAACCCTTATTAGGCAAAAGGTGTAAAAACTTAAAAGGCAATAGATTAATTATTTTTTGTAAAAACAACTCTTTTCTGCCCAAAAAAAGGGGTGGGTTTATATATACCAAGAAAAATTAGTTGAGAATTTATATGAATTACATTGTTTTTTAGGGTTGTTAATTTAAATCTGAGAATACGTATTTGTTTTTTCATTTATTTCTAGCGACACTAAATTTTGGTTTAGAAATAGTTGTAATTTAACTGCATATACTTTCTTTTAATCTAACATGAATAGATACAAAAAAAAAAACGATTCAATAATTGTAATAATCTTTTTACCTAACATAATGAATGAATTTTTAAATAAAGTAGAACTGTATTAAATATATCTTTAAAACAGTATAAGTGTGAACGATTATGAACGATATACTTTGTCTGGATACATTGTATTTAAATGATGATCGGTTAACAAAACAGACATAATGATTTTTTGAATAAAGCAAAACTGTCAGGATACATTGTAACCATTGAAATAGTATACACATTTTTCATCAAAGATTGTAATATATGATTTTTTGAGTTTTAGTGCTTGAATCTTAATAAGTGTGCAATTAGATTACTTTGTAATTTTATTTAATAGTATTCGAGCTCGTCGTTAAAACACCTAACATATTTATGATTTTTACTAAAAGAGAACATCACAATACTTCACTTTTATCGTATTAAGTTTAAACTTAGTTAGAAATAGACTTTAAATTTCTGTTATATGATATTTAAAATTAAAAATGATTAAGCCAAAATATTTGGCGATGGGCTTGTATATTAAAGTTTCATAGTTAGAGCCCGGATTTCCAGTAAATGCATATATTTTGTATGCGTGTCTCAGTGTCGACAAGATTTAATTTTATTTTATCGAGACAATTTATTATCATGGTGAACCATTAAAAAGATAGTCTGTAAAAAGTCCGAGTTTGTATTCAGATTTTTGAGATATTTTACCGGTTCGGTCTCAGATTTTAATTACTACTAGATAAAATAAAAAAAATACTCTGTGAAATACTAATTATGTGAAAACTATTTGGCTTCAGTAAATGTATTTGTATACATTGAAATGCTGCAAATTGGTAAAGGCAAAATATATAAATCGGTCTAGCTATGTTAATCTGAACTAAACTGTCCGGTCTTTTTAACCAGCCAGTCTCTTTAACCAAAATTGATTTTTCAACTCGGATTTCATTTTTCTATGGTTTGTTTTAAATAAATGTATGTTTCAATTTAATAATGTACTAAAGAATTAGATGCAAAATGCAAGCTTTGAAAAAATTAGGAAAATAAATCTTTAATACATTTTAAAAAATATATATATTTATGTTTATCCTTCGACCACGAGGAATTTTTCTGATTTTGTAGCTAGTATTTATTTGTAGGACTAATTACTGTCCTAAAAATTAAAAATTCTTAGGATTTTTCAAAGAAAGCATTGTGGATTTTTTTAACATTTTTCAGGCATTTCCGGAAACATTAAACACATTAAACACATAAAAATGCATAGCTTTTATAAAAAAAACCTGTCAAGTTTACCTTATATAATTTATAACATAGAAACACAATAATAATAACAACAAAATAATGCAGCCCAAAGTTGGCGATGGACTACCGGAAATGCTGTGTACTAAATGTATCGGACGTTTGCGCATAGCTTTTGCATTCCGGAAGCAAAGCGTTGAGGCCAATGAGAAACTCAAAGAGTTTATGGTAGGCACGTTCCAGACTTTTCAAGATACAGTAGTAAACGACGACCATTCGGACGCGGACGAAGAAGAAATGCAATTACTGCAGATGTCTGACTTATCAACAGATCCAATGCCCGACGAACCAGATTTTGGTACTGTCGAAGAAACACACGAGCACACCACCACGGAGGAAGAAGATTCGGACTATTCTGAAGAACTTTCAAAAAAGGTAGAATATTATTTATATTATAAAATAAAAACACTAATACATTTGTTTTACTACCACAGAAATCAATAAAAAAAAACAGCAAATTGAACCCGATTTCGGAACGCACTTGCGTACAATGTAACCGGGAGTTTAGCACCCGAGCAAATTACCTGCGCCACGAGAAAATGCATGCCCAGTGCAATCAATTTTCGTGCAAGCTTTGTGGAAAAACGTTTGGACAGAAAAGCACTCTCAAAGATCATCTCTTAACGCACTCAGATGAAAGACCATACGAGTGTGCTTACTGTTCAAAAACGTTCAAGTTCAATCGTGGCCTAAAAGTACACATGTATCGTCATACCAATGAAAGACCTTTCAAGTGCGACAAGTGCAGCGCTTCTTTCCGACAGTTATCAGGTCTACGCGTAAGTATTACATCAATAATTACCATTACTAGGATATTTTTTTTATATATTACGTATCATCTTACAGTATCACATGTCAAAAAAACACGACACAGGCGATAATGCTGAGGCTGAATCATATCCGTGCGAGATTTGCGGCAAATTCATGTCGTCTAGGTATTCGTTAAAGGCACATGTGAAAAATCACACTCAGAGCGAAGGTTTGCCATGTGGAAAGTGCAGCAAAACGTTCCGTACCGAAGAATCACTGGCTTCCCATCAACGATTGCACTCTGGCGAGAGACCATTGAAATGTCCGCACTGTACTCGTGAGTTTGCAATGCAGTACTTCCTCAAAAAACATATGTTGACGCACGAAGGAGTTCGCAAACATGTGGCCGAAGAGCAGGAGCTTGAGGCAAGCGTTAAAAGTATTCAGCAGAGCAACAATGAAGAGTCTGAAATTAGCAAACCGGACAATTCTGACCAGGTACCGGTGATGAACATTGTGGTGGAAATCGAAAAATCTGGTACCGATCTAGAAGTGGGCGAATTGATAAATGTGGATCCATCTAAAAAAGTTCACAAATGTCCATTGTGCGCAAAGAACTTTGACATAATGTAAGTGTGCGACAAGAGAATTATTTTGGAGTTTAATTAATTTTTAATTTGTTGCAGTCGAAACCTCTTGATACACATGCAGATGCACCGAAAAAAATAGAAGATACATACTTGGTTTCCTCGATCAGACCTTACGTGTGCGACACTCATCTCACAAACATTGAGATACAACACACTTATACACATATACTTTTGTGCAAGTGAGTTTATTAATTTAATTGTATTTTTAATCCATATATGATAAGATTATGATAGTCACACAGTCAGACTTATTCACATAAATTATTTATATCGAAATTTGATAGTTAGGTAGCAACAATTTTTGCTTAATTCCCTGACTATAATATATATTGCCATTGCTAAATAAATTCTCTTACATCAAAAGTCATGATTGTAACAAATATCATATTACTGTACCAAAAATAGTTTTTAAATATCCTCGTAATATGGGGTAAGTCATCGTTTGTTAATTTGGCATTTAATGAAGTTTTTGGTTGTAACTTCGGTGTCGGCATTTTGATTTGAAACTTATTTTAAATATTCATACATCTTTTATCGAATCGTTTTCAAAGTATTTTTGATACATTTGGCTAATCTCGCAATTGCATTTGCAGCAATTTACATTTAAATGTTGACTAGTGTAAATTGTTCCAATGTAATTGCGAGGTTACCCCTTGTATCAAAAAAAGCTTTGATCATTTTTCTATCGACTTGATTTGTGTTGAGTTTAGAATATAATATTAAAAACCTGAAAAGATCATTTGAGTAAATTTTAAAACGTAAATGACAAAGAATAATTGTTACAAAAGCTGAATTGTCCTTTTGATTAAATGTTTTTTTAACTGGTGATAGTAACTAGACATTTTCAGTAAAACCTTGCAACTAACACTAACTGATTATAAGACATGTAAAAGTATTTGTTTAAATTGTAGTAATGGAATACGTTGTCAGTTCCGGCTTCCGAGGATATATATGGTATAGATATTATTATTGAAAAAAAAAACAAAGTAATTTGTTAAATACGCTAAGGTAAACTTGCTAATGCTTTAATCCACATAATCTGACGACTAAAATTTGTGATTTGTACTAATTCCAATATCTGTTATTTTACTTATATGAATTAATTCAGTTCGAATGCAAGAGTGCTCATCATATATTTTTCTTTGATTATTTAAAGTCTTTTTAATTTTTAAATTTAATAAATATAACGAAAATTTTTGGATAACGGATAACGTACAATTTGTAGAATATTCTGTTTGGCCTCTGTCTGAACTTTAAATTATGAGTTTGTAAATCTATACAATATTCTTAAATATACTTTTTTATTTAACATTTAAATTAAATATTGTGAATGATTAGATGTTGTGTCGAGAATATATAAAAGTCACATGTATTATCTGATTTAGTTCATGTCAAACAGAATAATTTACAAATAGGTACGTTTTTCGTTAATTGTCCTAGAAACATTTTTTTTTTTTTAATTTGTCGAGTACATGGCTCAACTTTATGTACAGATGGTATGTATAAGATGTTTGCAAGGTGTTCATCATGGTCTAGTACGACAGTTCAAATAAACGTAAACCGAGATCATTTAGGACGCGTTCATTTTTTAAGCTAGATTTATTTGGTATTTTTTCAACCTTAAATGATTGTCTAATAATTCACATTTTTAATTTAGTTCAAAAAATTAACGCGTCTTCTTTGCTCTAAGTTTACGCTTCTTTGAAAAGTTGTACTAGATCATAAGGTACACTGTGCAATCATTGCATATATACAATCTGCATAGAGTAACCTCAAACTCGCCACATCTATTTGACTCCAAAATCTATTTCATCCCATCGAAAATTGTATAATAGGAATTTCCAATGAAACCTTATCAAATAATTAGACTTATAATATCAATTATATTTCTGTAATGTACATTAATTTTTATTTTTTTATATTAAAAAAAATAGATATCCTCGGGAACCGATCGCAAATTGGTTTGATTTTATAATTGTAGCTAGTTGCTAATTTTGAGGTACCTCAAAGCAAATATTAAGTTTTGTGTTAATTTTATTTTTTACTAAATTCAACGTAAACTCCATATGTTTACAATTTTGTAAAAGCGGATACTATCCCTATAATATTTAAAATATACATTTGTATAATAAGTTTATGTCAACTGATTTAAAGGAATCGGGCTTGCAAATTTAAAATAAAATAATTTTAAAAACAGATCTTAAATTATATGTACAGATTGTATGAAAATGATGTTTGACTGATGGGTATCTGGTTTAGTAGGACAGCTCATACATCATATACATTATGTGCAACCATTTTGTCTATTGCGTTAATGCCGGACAATAGACAAAATGTATTGGCGGCATGAAAATCTACGCGCTAATAAAGCCTCATGCACCGTTTAATGTGTAATACATTAAATTTCGCCAATTCGTTTCCAAAAAAAACGTTTTCCCCGGCTATAGACAGCTTTTATATAATTCCCAGTAATTTCGTTGCAAATGTTGCAACAAATGTGTTTATATAGTTATTTTGAATGCACATCGATTAAAGAAGTGTTTTCATTTACTCGTCTTTAATTTCCTTTCAAAAACTATTTCACATAAAATTCAACAAATCGATGCAAAATATAGTTACCGACAAATCCACGTCCAACGAGGGTTGTGTTTTTGATTTTAAAGGTGACTACAAATGTTAATAAAATTATGTGCATGAACAATAACAACAAATATGATCAGTGGAATCACGTGAGAAATCAAACGTTAGATCTCGATTAAACGTTTGATTTTTGACGGGATCCCACTGTGAGTCTACATTTTATTAAAATTCCATAAGTGAGTTTGATACGATTGGCTAATCTCGCAATCGCATTTGCAACAATTCACATAAAAAGTCAATAATAAATCTTCATAATATTGATTTTTATTTGAATTGTTCCATTGTGATTGCGAGGTTACCCTTTGTATTGAACTTGCCATAGGTTTTTTTTTAAAAGCAGATCTTACTATCATATATAATCAACTCACAATTTAATTTACAACTTCTTTTGTAAAAAATTGAATTATGCATTGTTTTGTGTGAATAGGGATTAAAAAAGCCTGTTGTTTATATTAATACATTATTTAACGAGTCTTTTTTAACAACTTCTAAATATTCAGTCTCCTAAAAATATATTGTATGTACAAAAAATTAAAAAAAATATTTTGTAAATTATAATAATAATTTTTACTTTAACGAGAATTAAAAATAATACAAAATAAAAATTGTAAAATGTTTTGTTTTTGTTAGTTATATAATGTAAATTTGTATGCAGAAACGTGATATTATCGATGATGATTAGTTCTAACCAACCTGTACATTTGAACGTAAATGTCATCAAGCATTATTAAGGTCTTTATAATATAATAAAAATATGTAACTATATGTATTCTTGTTTTTGTTTTTTTAAAGGTAAAACCATCAAAAACTAATTCGGCCAATCGAAATTCGGCCAATCGTATTATTTGGCCAATCGTTATTCGGCCAATCGTGATTCGGCCATTCTTATTATTCGGCCAATCTTATCGTTCGGCCAATCGAGATTCGGGCAATCGTTATTCGGCCAATCGTGATTCGGCCAATCGGTTTTCGGCCAATCGAGAATTGTTTGTAAATAACTTATTTTTGGTCGTCTTTTACATTTGTATGAATTAAAGGCAATCTTTTAAAATTGAATAAGATCAAGGTAATTTTATAGCTTTTATTTACAAGCGGATTTTTGTATTTATCATACTAAAATTTAAATCATTTTCGTGGAACTTGGCCAGTTTTAAAATTTTCGGTCTCCACATTCTACTCACGCACAGGCCATTTTTTAAATTTTTAGATACAATTGGATTACATTTCATGAATCTGCTTTTTGAACTTTTACCCTCTATCAGCCCTCATCTCGTTCTGCTTTCTAAAAAACGACTGATCTTCGCCACTTCTACAATATTAGATTCGTACTACAAGTATAACACATGATTCGTTAGAAGATACCCTTGTGAAGCAAAATATTTGTCACAAAAGACAAAACTATAGATCGGGAAATACGCTACACCAAACATTCATTCGATTTCTGCTTATGCCAGCTCCCGGAATGCCTTATTTCATTTGGATCGTTCCAAAAAAGATGAAACAATGTTAAATCAGGCCTGAAGAAGTCGAATATCATTTAATAAGCCATATGAAAGGTGATGGCGTCACAGAAAGATTTTTTTTACGAAAAAAGACACACTAAAAGCTATTGTTTATAGTTTATTTCTGGCCGAATCATTAGTGAGCATCATCTTTTATCAGTTGAAGGTTGCTATCGCTAAAAAACGTCACGAAATGCCCAAGGAAAAAGGACATTGTTTTAGCACGACAATTCTGGTAGATCTTTAAATTTGCGCAACAGACAACGTTGGACCAAATGTGTAGAACATTTTAATTCGAGAAACCATTCAATGAACATTACACCTTCGTTTCTTATTGAACTGCCCTCGTACGTAGTCCACAGAAACAGCGTCGCGTCGTTTACATGCGGTTTGTTCATGTTTATTCGTTAAACCTGACCAAACCACCTCAGTATAAGCTTGCGTATAGGATGATCAATCATTTAGAGGAGGTTTAAAATAAGTGGTCAAATTTGTTATGAAATGATAATGTACGTATTGGAGTTACCAAATTTAAAAATTGCTACAATATTTCTTAGCATTCCATCTGGAGTAAGGTCAGGATAAAAAGGTATTTTTCGTCAGGTATTTGCACACATGTCACATAAAGCACGGAACATAAACGTTTTTTAATAAAGATATAAATAATATAAATTAAGCGATATAGAGATATGGATTAATTTAAAATTAAACAATTAAATTTAAATATCGAGTTCTCCTAAAGGTATTTTTTATATGTATTAGTTTTATAGAGCACAATGGGTCAAAATTGAGACCTTCGTGCATTCGTCTCTTTATTTAAGATACGTATATTACAATATCATGGAAAATTATTTATAAGTCATTCAAACAAAATTATTTAATTAAAAATGTCTATGTACTACCGCTTTGGAATAATTTTGCTCGCACTCACCCACACATTATTTCGAGTTTTGTAGAAAAATATTTACATTTTTAAAATAGAAATTCTTGTTGATTTAAACACATGCGTAAGCAGAGTAGCGGTGGGTGGCAGACTATATACTAGCGGAGCTATAGATCGACGGCACACACACCTCTTTTTATTTGCTGAGTAGCGCCAAAATACAATTAGTAAACAATATTTGTAAATTGTTAGAAATGAAAATAGATGTGAATCGCCTTGTAATTCAAATGTATTGTATTGTTAAATTTACTATTATCTGTAATCAATTATTAAGGTAATTATACACTTTATGTTTAATCAGAATATACATAACTATAATGTAATCTGAAAAATGTGACACAAAATAAAGAACATCGAGAGCCACTACTAGCCACATTTTATCAACATTAGAATGCTGTCAAGGCATATGTTGACGGCGTCAGCATAAATATTTATCATATTGAATAAAGGGAACTATATATTAAAAAAGGTTGTTGATTCGTATGCTGATTAAACATATAGTTAGAACAAAGTCGAAAAAATATAGGAAAATAACGCTTTTACGGAATAGTTTTAGGGGAGAATCT